>JAUTBZ010124740.1:0-15321 GCA_032361785.1 Lepetodrilus galriftensis | reverse complement strand
ACTTCAACGCGGTCGCCAAGCCTAAAAGTTTCACCTGTGCGTTCGCCGCGAATAGCGTGGCCGTCCTCGTCATGGACAAAATAGTCAGCGCCAAGGGTGCGGGCAGGGATGAAGCCGTCCGCGCCTGTGTCGTTCAGGCGGATAAACAGGCCAACCTTGTTGACCCCAGAAATACGGCCATGAAAGGCTGCGCCCAGACTGTCAGAGAGATGGTTGGCAATCAGGCGGTCTGTGGTCTCGCGCTCGGCGCGCATGGCGCGGCGTTCCAGATCAGAAATATCGCCCGCAATTTTTTCATATTCTTCAGGATGTTTCGGGCTATAGCCGCCCTTGCCAAGTTTAAGAGCTTGCACTAGCGCACGGTGAATGGTCAGGTCAGCATAACGGCGGATGGGTGAGGTGAAATGGGCGTATTTATCAAGGTTCAGGCCAAAATGGCGCAAGTTATGGGGGGTATAGACCGCTTGGGTCTGGGAGCGCAACACAACGGTATTGACCAGCTCGGCAAATTCGGTGTCCTTCACCTGTCCCAAAATTTTGTTAAACTGTTCGGGCTTGAGCTGTCCCTGAGGCGTGAATTTAATATTCATGGTCGCCAGAAATTCAGCCAGTGGGGCAGCCTTGTCATGCGGCGGGGTTTCATGAACGCGGTAAATAAGTGGGCTTTTCTTTTTCTCCAGACTTTGCGCGGCGCAGACATTGGCCTGAATCATAAACTCTTCCACCAGCTTATGGGCATCGAGCCGCTCAGGGGTAATGATATCGGCAATGCGTCCCTCGTCATCCATCACAATCTTGCGTTCTGGCAGGTCGAGATCAAGCGGGGCGCGTTTTTGCCGTGCCTTTTTCAGAGCGATATAGGCCGCCCAAAGCGGTTTGAGAACATCTTCCAGCAGCGGCGCAGTTTTTTCATCTGTCTTGCCATCAATGGCTGCCTGTGCCTGTTGGTAAGAGAGCTTGGCCGCGCTGCGCATCATGGCGCGCATAAATTCGTGATGAAGCTTGTTGCCGTTTTTGTCAAAAACCATCTTGAGCGCCAGACAGGGGCGGTCTTCCAGCTCACGCAGGGAACAGAGATTATTTGATATTTTCTCTGGCAACATCGGTACAACGCGGTCAGGGAAATAGACACTATTACCGCGTTTCAGGGCTTCTTGGTCAAGCTCAGAACCCACAGCAATATAATGGGCCACATCAGCAATTGCTACAATGGTGACAAAGCCGCCCTCATTTTTGGGGTCATCGTCAAAATTGGCCCAGATGGCATCATCATGGTCGCGGGCATCAGCTGGGTCAATGGTCAGTAAAGGGACTTCACGCAGGTCAACGCGGTCTTCAAGCGTTGGGGGCGTTAGTTTTTCCAGCTCGGCCAGCACTTCTGGCGGAAATTCATTGGGAATGCCGTGGCTGTGAATCGCAATCAGGCTGATCTGTTTTTGCGAGGCAGGATGTCCCAACCGTTCAAGAATACGAGCGGTGCTTTCGCCGTAACGCCCTTGCTTTTTCAACTCGAAACGCACCAGCTCACCGTCAGGAATATCCTTGCAATGCTGCGGCGGGATCGGCCATTCCTTCATGGCCTTTTTGTCAATCGGGGTGATGATGCCGCCCTTGATCTGGGTCTTGTGAAAAATGCCAAGCAGGCTTTCACGGTCACGTCCCAGTTTTTTGATGGGGAAGGCCAGATAGGGGTAGGGGGTGTGGTCTTCATTTTCCTGCCGTTCCAGACGGGACAAAAGGGTGTCGCCAACGCCAGGAATGCCGCCCTTGAGACGGGTCAGAGCTTTTGCATTGATGAGAATGCGCGGTTTTTCGCCTTCTTTTGGGTTCCATTTGACGGGAAAGGCGTAAAAATCACCCATTTCATCTGTGCCAGCTATCTCAATCACGCCAACAGGTGGCAGGTCGCCCTGTTTCTTGATTTGCTTGCGGGGGTGGGAAATCATACCATCTTCGGTCATTTCCTTAAGCAGGCGTTTCAGGGGAATTTTGTCAGCACCGCGCAAGTGAAAGGCACGGGCAATTTCACGCTTGCCAACCTTGTCAGGGGAAGACTGGATAAATTCCAGTATTTGCGCCTTGGTTGGAATGGGAACGCCACTGTTCCAGCTTGTTTTCTTGTCTCTGTTTTTCTTTTTCTTGGGTCTTGTTGGTTTTTTGCTCAAAATAACTCCATATACTTTAATACGATAGCTTTACTCTATAACAGGAAAAACGGAAACTGTCGTTTTTTATTTTTGCGGGCGTACAATAGAATTGACTTAAGTAGGTATTTTTACTAACGTAAGTGAAGTTTGGGGACTGTCTAAGATCATGTAAATTCCTTATTATTCAAGGGCGTATAATGACGAATGTCCGAAATTTCTCGACCGATAATATTGAGAAAGATAGCCGAATTGATGCCGTTGAGGATATATTGGGCAAGACCCTGGCGCGCCTTGAAGTCAAGAAATATAAGGGGCAGCCACTCAAGATGGAAATGACTTCCAGGCCTCTGGGGTCTATTGTGCTTGCCAGTTTTGACGTCGGTCTGATCTCCTTTAAGCGCAAACAGGAACATTTGTGTGATGATGATGACCGTTTTTCGCTGGTGAGCTGTACCAGTGGGGTCTATGATGTTTATTCGCCGGAAGGTGAGGGATGCCCTGTCTTTTCTGGCATGACAAGTCTTATTTCCCATCGTCAGGCAACAACAACGCAGGCACTTCAGCCCAATAGTTTTCGCACGCTTGTCATGCCCCGTGATCTTGTCTGTGAAACTTTGCGCCGTCCTGACCAACTGGTTGGGGCTGCCCCAAAAGGGGGGCTTGCTGCTCTGGGTCTTTTGAATGGCTATGTGGCAAACCTGATGCGCCAAAATGAGCTACTGTCACCAAAGTTGCAACAAATTGTTGAGGGGCAGTTATTGGATCTGTTGGCGAATGCTTTTGATCCAATGGGCGAATGGTCACGAGCCGCGCCCCATGAGGGTGTCCAGACAGCCCGCCGCCAGAGTTTGCTGGCATTGTTGGCTGGTTCCTATTCAGACGTGGAGGCAAGTGCGCAAAAATTTGGCGTGCAGCTTGGGCTATCAACCCGCCTTGTTCATCAGCTTTTGGAAGAAACGGGGATGACTTTTTCGGAGCATATTATGGAACACAGACTTCAGGCAGCAAGACGCGCCCTGCGAAGTCCGCGTTTTGTTGGTCAGCGTATCTCCAACATTGCCCTGCATGTGGGGTTTTCTGATATTTCCTATTTTAACCGCTCTTTTCGCCGCCGCTTTGGGGATACACCAAAAGCTTTCCGCTAATAACCTTCTTAGAACACCGAACAACAACAATTGATTGATTTGACTTGATCTTTTTGCTTGTCAGTGTCGTTTCCAAAAGGGTTATATAGTCCACTATGCGCCCATTTTGGGTCTCACTGACAAACAAAATTTCTGCGGGAACTATGAGGGTTTATTCCTGAGGATGCCCCTGAATAGAGGGCGCACTCCTGTCCTATAAAAAATGCAGATTTGTCCAAGACTTTATGGATCTTTTGCTTTAGTGTAACAGTTAGCCTACTGACCACCATGGAGAGGTCAAAAGAGCCGATGACCCTCAAACCGTTAGCTTAATTGTTCCATATCTTAGGTTGTCAGTAGGTCTTTTCAATTTATAAAGCTTTCTCAGTCCCTCTCCTTTCTAAAGCACCTCTCCCTTTTAAAACAAAAGTGGTAAACCACTATTTATCATTCGAGCCAGACCAAACGCCAGGATTTGTCCTGGCTTTTCTGTGTTTTGGGGTGGCTATTAGGTTATATGACTATCTTGAAATTATAGGTCTAACCTGTCATAGAGGAAAAAACATTTATAATGAAAAGGTTACCATGCTTATTGATGCTGTGTCCCTCTATCTGATTCTGGCGATCTTTTTGGCAGCCATTCTCTATTCTTCAGTCGGTCATGGCGGGGCTTCTGGTTATCTGGCAGCTATGGTTTTGTTTGGTCTTGCCCCTGATCAAATGCGTCCGGCTGTGTTGACCATGAATGTATTTGTTACGATCATTGTTTTTGTTCGCCTTTATCGAAAGGGCTATTTTAATTTCAGGCTGTTTTTGCCTTTTGCGCTGGCCTCCATGCCTTTTGCCTTTTGGGGCGGCACACTTAAGCCTGATGATGTGACCTATAAATATTTTGTTGGGGTGGCCTTGTTGTTGGCGGCCTGGCGGATGATGGTTGTGACAGAAACCAAAGAGGCTGATTTAAGCCCTGTTTCCTGGCAATGGGCTTTGCCTGTTGGGGCGATATTGGGTTTTATAGCTGGCTTGACGGGGGTTGGGGGCGGCATTTATCTAAGCCCCTTATTATTGGCCTTTAACTGGACAACGATACGGGGTAGTGCGGCTATTTCCAGCGCCTTTATCCTTCTTAATTCTTTGGCAGGATTGGGGGGCTATGCCTATAATGGTCTGCCCTGGCCTGAGCATCTTTGGCTTTATGTCATGACAGCTGTGGCGGGCGGATTGATTGGCTCGGAAATTGGAAGCAGGGCAGCCAGCCCGCAATTGCTTGCCAGATTGCTTGCACTTGTATTGTTGATTGCTGGGGGCAAATTTCTCTGGACAGGCTGGTTTACCTGAACGGATGCACTACCGATGAGAAGAACAAAACAGATTTAATTGCGATCATTTTTTGCTCCAAAGTCCTTTATTGGTCGCATAGTTTAACGAGATAAGTCGTAACAACTTATCTTGATTATGCTCTAAAATTGCTTTTTTAAATGAAGACTGAACTTTAAGATAAAATGACAGGATAAAATTATGACAGGTCTTATTGATGAAACAATCGAATTTATACCGCTTGGGATTGCCATTCTGACGGTTTCTGATACCAGAACGCTTGATAACGATACCTCTGGTGATGATTTGGTTAAGATGGCGACAAAAGCGGGGCATAAAATTGCAGACCGCGCCCTGATTAAGGATGATATTCCCACCATCAGAAGCCAGATTGAAAAATGGATTGCTGATGACAGTGTTCAGGCGGTGATTACAACAGGGGGGACTGGCTTGACGGGTCGTGATGTGACTGTTGAAGCTGTAAGGCCGTTTTATGATAAGGAGATTGACGGCTTTTCTGTCATTTTTCATCAGATCAGTTATCAGAAGATTGGCACATCCACGCTACAATCACGCGCCTGTGCAGGGCTTTGCAAAAATACCCTGGTGTTTTCGTTGCCAGGCTCAAACGGGGCCTGTAAGGATGGTTGGAACGGTATTTTAAAATACCAGCTCGACAGTCGTCATATGCCGTGTAACTTTGTTGAAATCATTCCACGTATGCTGGAAAAATAACAGACGACGGCGTACTGATTCTTAATTTTGACAAGCCCTTCACCGTGCTATTTTCAGGGTGAGGGGTTTTTGTTTGTTGGTCAGATAGCCTTGCCATTGGAGGTTGTCACTTCTGACCGCAAACTTTTGACTACATTTTCCAAACTGTTTTAGAACTTTTTTAATCAGTAATGTGTTATTTATATCCCGTACTGCAATATTGGTCTTTTCGGTCTCAAAAGAGATTGTGAGGGCGAGCTGTTTGGTCAGTGACAGTTTTTTACTTTTGAACAGTGTTGCGTAACCCCTGTTGCCGCATTGTCGGCTGGTGGTTGCGCCTGGGTTATGTTTTCTCAGGATGGAAACATAAAAGGTAGGGGACGCGCTGGTTTGCCAGTCAGGTGATAGTCTGAGCATGGCAGCATGGGTATTGCAGGGGTTGAGGTAGCAAAAATAGAGGCCAATCTGGGAGAGTTTCCAGCCGGATTGCAGAGCGCGTGTCGTGTTTGATGTGTTGTAATTTTTAATAAAGAGTTTCAGCATTTGATAAGGCTTAGCGATGTTCATTCTTAAACGGTTGCTTTTAACAGCAAACACCCCTTTTTCTATAGTCAGCTTTCCTGATGTTACAACAGCATCAGGTTTTGGGCCTGTTTTTTCAGGTGTGATCAGGTCAGGTTTTATGATAAAAATAGCCAGTGTGACCAAGGCCAATGAGATCAGGGCAAGTGTCATGAGAATACTGGTTTTGGTGATATTCATATTTTATTCTTCTTTTGCGATGGCAGAAAGTAAGCTGTCGGCAGACTATGATATCTATTCTGTAATTCATAGCTCTAACAGTAAGGCTTGTGCCTATTTTGAAGAACGCGAACAGGCTTCCTTAAGCCTGCTTCATTCTCCGCTTCTGATTGCCCAATATGAGCATGGTTCTCTTAAGGGCAATAGTGTCAATGTTGGCGTTCAGTATGATATTATCAATCTGCCGCGCAGTCGTCTGACAACCAAACTCTATGCAGCCAAATGCGATATTTCCCTGATTGAGGACAAGGTACGCAGTATTTTGCTGGTCTTGTCACAAAGTACGGGGTCGGTGGGCTTTTATAAGAAATCCTTGAGCGATAAGGCTGAACTGCTTGAATCGGCTTATGATTATTTTTCAGGCAAGGGGGCAGGTTTGCGTCGTGGCCTGAAGAGCGGTAATGGGACTATATTTGCTGTCCAATCTTTTGAAAAACGCCTGTTATTCTTAAAGGAGACCTTGATCCAAACCAAATATGGGGTGTCGAAACAAAAAAGTATTTCTTTGGAACAATTGGAAACCTTGCCAACTCTTTTGAGTGGTTTGTGGGCTGCTGTGACACGCCGTGATTATGCAGAGGGACAGTTGCGGGCCTTATCAGCTGGACGTCTTAATATTCGGGCAGGCACACAGAAGGGGGGCAGTCACCATTCTTCAGATATTGCGAATGGGGCAGGGCTGTCAACAGGTTCAGCCAATGATGACAGTGATGACTGGGAACAATATGTAGGCGTTCAGCTTAGTGTGAACCTTGGTATGTTAGGGGCAATGCGCCATGAACGTCAGGCTTCCTTATTGGCAGCTGATGCCCAAAAGGAACGGATCTCTTCTTTGCATAACCTGATTTTACGGACAGGTTTTGAGCTGACGCAAAAAATAAGGACATCCAAGGAGCGGATCAGCGCGTTGGTGGGTGACCTTTCTAAGCTGGAGATGGACTATAGCCGTCTCAGCAAGGTGAAGGCGGCAAAGTATGATGCCTATAAATTACAGTCCCGTCTTAACATTGGCCTGCGCAAGATTGATAGGGAAGTCTATAAGGTTCATGTGCGCCAGCTTCGTAAGATTGTTGCCATCCTGAAGCAGGCAACCAAGGTTGCCCCTTAAACAATATTATTTTTGGGGCACCATACAGCGGCTTGCCCATTTGCTTTCATCCATAGAAAACAGGGCAAGTACATTGAGCAACAGATATTGGACAGGGAGGAGCAAAAAGAGTGGAATAATCCATAAGCCATTGGGAAAATGTTCCTTCTCAAGTTTGGTATATCTGATAATTTCATAAAGGGCGATTACCGCTGAACTGATCAGGATATGCATGACAACAGGAATAATGATAAGTCCGCTTGCCAAGATATGGGCAATCAGGACAGGGTAAACCAGAAGCATGGCCTGGGTCATGAAGACGTGAAGCCCGACAATGGGATTATATTTATGAAAATGACGAATAGAATAGAACAGGTCTGAAATATTGGAGCGACGCCATCTGAGCTGTTGTTCCCAATATTTGGCAAAGACTGGCGGGGCGTCTGTATAACAATGCGCCTTTGAGGTGAGTCTGGTCCGGTATTGCTGGGTCACAATCATACGGGTCAAATAGCGGTCCTCCCCATATTTGATAGGGATTCCCATAAATTGCCGGCACATAAGCTTGCCTTCAAGGGCGATCAATATGTCTTTGCGGTACAGGGTCAGGCAGCCAGACAGGCACATAACACTTTGGGAGGCATTTTCCATGCTTTTCAAAAACCAGTAGCCAATGGTATATTTGACGGCCTGCATTCGGGTGAGCCAGTTTTCATATGGGTTTCGCACATAGACATGACCGCCGACAGCCGCCACGCTGTCATCTGTAAATTCGCCAAGAAGGGCTTTCAGGCTTTGGCTGGCGACTTCTGTGTCAGAATCGACAGAGAGAATAAACTCACTGTCTGACAGTCTGGTTTGTTCGGCGATAGACTGGCGTTTGCCCTTATTTTCAAGGTTCATGACCAGTTTGATATTGGGAAAGTCTTGCCGGGCCTTGTCCAGCCAAAACTGGGTATCATCTGTTGAGCTGTCATTGACGATGACAACATCAAAGCGATCCGTTGGGTAGTCAAGACTGACAAGGGATTTGGCTGTATGGTAAACAGTTTCGCCTTCATTGAAGCAGGGGACAATGATGCTGACGAGGGGAAAGTTTCCATCTTTGAGGGGACTGTTTGAGAGATTGTCTGTGGGTGTGGCAGAGCTGGTGAGCAGGTTTCGTAGAGGGCCGATGACATAGCGGTTCATGAAGATGGTGAACATGATGGCTGTTATGATATAGATAATCGGTGGTGCGCCGGCAGACTGATAAAAGACCATAACAAACTCAATATAGTTAATACATCAAAATAAATTATTTATATTTTATTATACTTTCGGTCAACTGATTTATGTTATTATTTACATTGATATAAATAATATAGTTAATATTAATGCTATATTATTCATTTTATATTACAAATAGTAAATGTGATTTATGAATAGCTCTTTGTACCCATTTATTAAGTGATCTGGGTTTTGGGTATGAAAATGAGTTTTATTGTATGGATGTAGTATTACATTCTTCAGAAATGTTGTGAGCGGAAATAGTATGTCTGTAATTTCAAGTGTATTAAATTTTAGAAATAATGTTGTTGTTTCTGTTTATAGGCTCTTTGGGGTTGTTTTGCTGGTTCTGCTGCTTGGCGGACTTCTGTTTTATGTGACTTCAGTTGTTTACTTCATGACCAGCAATAAATGGGCGACCCCGATCATTCTTTCTCCTGAAAATGAGAAGGTGGTTGAATATAATGCCAAATATACCCAGACCAATAAGCTGAAGCTTAAGGATCTGGACATCAAGGCATTGGTTCTGAATAAGGAAATGACAAAAGAAGAGGATTCTATCTCTTCTTCCCATAAGATTCTTTCCTCTCATAAGCAATATTTAACAGGCAGCATCAGCCGATACCAAAGGGAGCTTTCTGCTTCCAAATCAATCAGCACACATCTTCGGAAATCCCTGAATCTTTTTAAAGAAAATTTTAGAAAGACAGCCTCAAATATGAAACGGGATCTGCGCAATGAATTGGTAGCGGGTCTTATTACACGCGAACAAAAAATTCAGCAAGAAGCCGTGATCGTTAATATGAGGATGAAATCAGTTGATTATTTGCTCAAGTTGGAAGAGTTGAAAAAGTCACGTACAGATCTCAAAAATAATATTGCTGCAACAAAGTCTTTGATCAGCAATATAAATGAGCTGGAAAAAGATGAGAAAAATACACATGCATCTGCTTCATTTCCCCTTCTTAGAGGGGCTTATCTGACGACGTCGGCAACGATGGGAAGCCAGAAAGAGATACAGCAAATTGCCAAGGAAGTTCATGAAAGCAAGACGCGCCTTGCAGAGCTGAAGAAACAGAAAGAGCTTCTGTCCCAGACGCGGTCTCTTGTTATGAAAAATAAGGACACTATGGATCATAGTCCTCTGGCACAGGCTCAGAACAAGGACATTTTTGTGGCCTTTGTTCCTTATGAGAATATGTCCAATTTCAAGCCGAATTCATCGGTTTCAAAATGTTTCTTCTACTTCTTCTGTAGCGAAGTTGGCTCGATCTCAAACGTGTTGCCTGGTGAGATTACAAGCAATCATCCCCTGTTCAAATATCCTGTCCGTGGACAGTTCGTAAAGCTTGAACTGACAGATGAAAGCGTTGCCAGAACTTGGTTGTTGCAAAACTAGAGCATTCTTGTTGCTCACATAATTTAACCAGATAAGCCGATTCGACTTATCTTGATTATGCTCTAATACTAAATCTCATAAGGCAGGACGCTTATGCCAAGTTGCTATACTGCACCAACCTAAGGATTACCTTCACTAAGAAAGCAAGATCCCTTATGACTGGTATAATACCAATTCACAAAATGGATCAGTGTTATCAGATGAACGCTCTGCTGGTTGGTAGGGCGTTCCAGCAAAACATAAGAGCCTTTTTTTGTGAACCAGTATAATGGATTATTTACTGAATGGAAATTTCAGTGTCCATAAAATTTTGGTCGGGTTCGCATTTTGGTGCTCAGGAAGGCCAATATCCATCAGGTCATGCCCCATTTTGGGCTGGGCAATATAAGTGCCAAATACACGATCCCATAGAGAAATGCTGAAACCATAATTGCTGTCAGTTTCAGCGCGAATTTTGGAATGATGCACACGGTGCATGTCTGGGGTAACCAAAAACAGGCGGACAAAATTGTCCAACCCTTTTGGCAATGAAATATTGGCATGATTAAACATGGCGCAACCATTTAAAATCATTTCAAACAGCATCACAACAGCCGCCGCTGGCCCTATTAGAAAAATCAAAATAATTTTATAGAACATGGACAGGGCAATTTCGATTGGGTGAAACCGAATGGCGGTTGTCACGTCAATATCAACATCACTGTGGTGAACCTTGTGGAACATCCAAAGCATGGGGATTTTGTGGGATGCCCAATGCTGAAAATAGATCGCCATATCAAGCAGGGCAAGCGACAGGGCGATTTCCAGCCAGGTTGGCAGATCGACCATATTAAATAGTCCCCAACCCTGAATGCTGGCATAGTGCGCGGCAGCCACAGCAGCAAGGGGAACAGGTAACCAGGCCATAAAACGAATTACAACAGCGCCGGATACAATAAAGAAGGCATTGGTTGACCAACGCTTTATTTTTGAAAAGCCAAGGGCGCGTTTGGGAATCACAAATTCCAGCAAGGCCATAATCGTGAGAACACCCACAAAAACAATCAGCCGTAATGCTACAATATTGATTTCTTCCATATGGCCTACCCCTTCAGATGATAGAGAATGCTGGTGATATGTGCCTGCATGTTTGGTCATTACTGTTTATGAGTCAAACAGTCTTGTCAATATGCACAATACCCTGAATGCACAGGCTCTCAAGTCACATTGCTGTGAGTTAAGGTGAGAGGCCAGGCTTAAAAGAACAAAGGCCTTATCCAAATGTATGGATAAGGCCTTGTTATGAGCAATGCAAACAAACAGGAAGCTGTCTTAGAACATACGTTTCATAACCTGTTTGGCAATCATACGGGTCAGAAAACCGCCGCCAACAACACGTCCAAGACCTGAACCAAGCATTTTTCCGAGCATTGAGCCGCCACTGTTACTTGCGCCAAGGGCTGTGCCAGCCATGCGGCCAAGTGTGCCACCCATTGTTTTCTTGGCAAGACCAGCCATAATCATTGGGGCAATATAGGGAAGCATCTTTTTAATGATGCCACTGTCAACGCCTGTTTTTTGGGCAGCATCAGAGGCAACCTGACGGCTGACCTCTTTTGAGCCAAACAAGTCGCCAAGAATGGATTTGCCATGATCCTGTGCAGCTGGATCAGCCATTGCGCCCTCATTATCAAGATAATCAGAACTACCCTTTTGTGAAAACTGGTCAAACATGCTTTCAAGACCACTTTTTGAACTGGTCTTTTCTTTGATGGCATTACCAAACTGAGGCATAAGTTCCTTAAGGACGCTACCTGCCTGGTCAGGACTGATACCAACCTGTTTGGCAATATTACCAATGGCGTTTCCGCCCTGCGCCTGATTTAAAATATCCATAATATTCATGTTGCCACTCTCCTTAAACGAGATAAACGAACTTTACACTTGGCCGTACAAACGCCTACGCATAAAACTTTACGATTGGCTCTCCCAATTATACATGAGAGGCCAAATGATTTTAAATACGTTATGTAAAATTATTGTCATTTAAGCAATCAGAAAACACCAATTTTACAGATGTTTCAGAATCACTATTTTATGGGCTGTACCCTATCTGAAGAATTGGGCGAGAAGGTGGGCATTGGTTATTTTGCAGAGATATTTTGTGTAAAGAGTAATTTACGTCTACTTATCCCTCCAAAAGCTGGAGACCTAAAATCCTGGATTTTGAGAAAAGGGGTTTGTATTTTTAAGATTTTTAGGGGCGATGTCCTGATTTATCTTGCGATGATCTAATTTTATACTGGTTTAGGGGTTGATAAACGAGGCAGATGACTGTCTTGCAATATCCTGAATCTTGCCGCCCATTTTTTGTTTATGGCTTGTCCCATAGGTTTTTCATAAAGCCGAAAGGTGATAAGGCCAATCAAGACTGTGCTGGCGAGGGCGACCAGAATGAAACCAAGCTGGCTGGTTTGGCTGGCGGGCATCATAAAAAACCAAATTTTAGTGATGACGGGCAGTGCCAGAATATGGGTCAGGTAGGTACTGTAGGAGCTGTCACCTGTATGGATGAAAAAGCTGGGTACTTTAAATGCACCTTCACAAAGCAAGAAGCCCAAAACCATCATTATGGCAGGAATACCCCAGTAATAGAGGGAAGAGAATAAGGCGTTTTGGTCGTGCATAACCAGAAGAGGGACGCTGAGTACAATGAGGGCTGCCCCCAGTTCTCTTTTTTGGCCGATATGGTGTGAAGCCAAATTATAGAATAGATAGCCTGCCAAAAACTCTAACAGATAATGGCTGGTCATTAATCCAGGAACAGGCTCAGGGTTTTGCAGGACAACCCCCGTCAAAAGAGAAAATAACAGTAGGCCTGACAAGATTTTATATTGCGAGACACCAAACAAAAGTGTGAGGCTGAAGAGAATATAAAAATACATTTCATAGCTGAGAGTCCAGCCACTTTGAACCAAAAAGCGTCCCTCTGAAGGCCAAAAGGCGAAGGATTGCCAGATAACGGTACTGGATGGCAGACTGGAATTGACCAAAGCAGGATTGATGAGCCAGACGAGAAGAGCCACCAAGGTAATGGAATAATAGAGAGGGACAATCCTGATGATGCGGCGCATCATAAAGTTCAGCATATCAAGTGGCTGCTTTGCTCCGCGAGGGGCTATATAGGCAATGATAAAGCCAGAAATGACAAAGAAAATATCAACACCATATTCTCCAAAATTGAGCCAGCTGAGCCAATGCTGAGAACCTTCTGCGACCACATCCAGCTTATGACGGATATGGGATAAAACTACGAGTAACACAGCAATTGCCCTGAGCAGTTGTAGCGAGTAAAGGGTCTGTTTCTTGCTGTTAGATGTATTGTCTGTTTGGGACACAGTGATTTAACTCTTTTGATATGGCCTTGAGGCATAGACCAAAATAGGTCATAAATTCTATTTGGAAATATATGTTTTAACAAATAATTTTAGGGCAAAGGTTTGAAAATAATCTGAAAGCTTAAAGTAAAAAAAGTGTTATCACCTTATTAGATTGATTTATAATGGATCAGACTCTTAACAAATGCGCAGGTGGCGGGGCAAATGACTGAAAATAAATGGGGTCTGGCATGGCTGGACAAAATGAGGAAGACTTTTGGGGTCTATCTCCAGCGCCGTGTATTACTGGTTATGCTGCTCGGATTTTCTGCTGGTTTACCCTTGTCCCTTTCAGGCTCTACGCTTCTGGTCTGGATGACCGAAATGAATATCAGCCTGTCTGAAATTGGTCTCTATTCTTTGGTGGGGCTGCCCTATACCCTCAAATTCCTCTGGGCACCTGCTGTTGACAGTTTTAAAATTCCATTTTTGACAAAGCGGTTTGGACGGCGGCGGGGCTGGCTTTTGTTTTCACAGCTCCTGCTGATCATCGCTATCGTGTTTTTGGGAAGTCAAAATCCCGTCGCCAGCCCCTTAATGGTGGCTTTGGGAGCGACCCTGGTGGCCTTTATTTCGGCAACACAGGATATTGTCGTCGATGCCTTTCGCATTGAATCGCTTCGGCAGGAAGAGCAGGCGGCGGGGGTGGCCTCTTATGTGGGGGCTTATCGGGTCGCAATGTTGGTGGCAACGGCAGGGGTGCTGTTTTTTGTATCCTGGCTGGAGGCAAGGGGCGTTGATCCGTCCCTGGTCTGGTTTTATGGCTATAGTTTTGCGGCCTGCATGATGTTGGTTGGGGTTGTGAGTGTTTTGATGGCGCGCGAACCTGATGCCTGTCAGGAGGAGGCAAAAGCTTTCTCTTCAATGCAGGGGCAGGGGCAAGAAGCTAAAGGATTTTGGATGACGGCGAAGGAAGCCTTTACAGAATTTTTGACCCGCAAGGATGTGGTGGCTGTCTTGCTCTTTATCGTCCTTTATAAATTTTGCGATGCAATGGCAGGGGTCATGACAGGGCCTTTTGTTCTGAAAATTGGCTTTACTAAAGCAGAATATGCAACCGTTGTGAAAGGTGTTGGGCTGGCAGCTGTGTTGATTGGCGGTTTTACAGGTGGTCTGATCGCCAAACGCCTTTCTTTGCTCAAGACTTTATGGATTGGGGCCATTTTGCAAATGTTTTCGAATCTCATGTTTGTCTGGCAATCATTGATGGGGGCAAAAATATGGGCGCTGACCCTAACAATTTTGGTTGAGAATTTTGCAGCCGGGGTTGGCACAGTCATTTTCGTGGCTTATCTGTCGGCGCTTTGTGGACACCATCTGCATACAGCAACTCAGTTTGCGCTTTTGAGCGCCCTGACAGCGATAGGCCGTACTGTGATGTCTTCCTGGTCAGGTTTTATTGTTGAGGCGGTGGGCTGGCCTGTCTTCTTCCTGATAACGACTGCTTTTGCCTTGCCTGCCCTGGCCTTATTGCTTTGGTTACAGGGCAGGGGGCATTTCAGAAATGACTTGATGGAAGGTCATAAGGGAGGGGCTGTATGAACCTTCTTTTCATATGCAGTAAAAACCAATGGCGCAGCCCCACAGCGCAGAAGATATGGGATGGTAGGGAAGGGCATCTGACCCGTTCCGCAGGCACTGCCCGTTCAGCACGTCATAAGGTTTCCCATGGTGATATCAGTTGGGCGGATATTATTTTTGTGATGGAACAAAAACATAAGACACGCCTCAAGGCTGATTTTCGCCAGTTGCTCAATCATAAACCGTTATATGTGTTGGATATTCCTGATGATTATCATTATATGGATGCAGAATTGGTGGAGATTTTAGAAGAAGCCATTCCAGCCTTGAGCTGGAATCTATAACCACTGATATTGATTATTTTGAGCACATCTGAGACAAAAATAACAAAATTTTGGGATTATGGATCCTGAATCGAGTTCAGGATGACAAAATATTTATATTTATCAACTGATGTTACGCAAACTTTAGACAAGTCGTCAAAACTTGCTTCTTAGATGGAAATACGGAGCGAAAGCGAAGTCAA
>JAUTBZ010124729.1:0-15323 GCA_032361785.1 Lepetodrilus galriftensis | reverse complement strand
TTCTCATCATGTGTATTTAAGTCTTGCACCAATTTTTGATGCTTCACATCCCATATCTGAATATCCCCCCTATAAGCCCTAATCATAAGAAGTGCGCTATCTGCTGAAAACTGTGCAACGAGAGCACTCGTTCCCCAATTTTGCTTAAGCGTCTGCACCTTTTTGGTTTTAAGATTAAGCACATCAATCTGGTTTGTGGCGCGGCTAACAGCTAACAACGTTCCATCTGGAGAAAATGCCAAAGCGCGAAGACGCACCCAAGATTTTTTCTTTTTAGGAGTGTCAACAAGCGGGTTTAAATCAGAGGTCTCAAATTGCTGAATGACCTTATTTTTCTTCAAATCTGTAAGTGTTAAAAAAAACTCCTGCTCACGTTTCTGAACCACTTCCGCCAAAAACTGATTATTAGCAGAAAGAACAACACCCAGAGGTCGATAAGAAGCACTTGACAACTTACTCTTAAACAAAGACACCACTTGCCCAGCCGCGACATCAAAAACACTGAGATAATCTCGCTTTGCCTTTCTACGCTCTTGATAATTATGAGATGCGAGCAACGTTCCATTTTCTGAAAATTGGGCAAAAGGAAAAATCTCCTTTTCAAGCTGATGGTGATTGAACCAGACTTCAATCATAGAAAAAAGACTAATCCAAATCAAAACACCTCCTAAATACGTCTTGAATTTTCTCTCTTTTTTCATCCCTAAATCCCCTCCCCCCTAATAAACCCGCTTCTTCGGTTTAATATACTCGACCTCGTCGCTCATAGTGAAATCGTGGACGGGGCGAGAGCTGGCGGAGACTTTTTGGGCGTTGCTGTCAATATAGACAATGGAATGCTTCATCCAGTTTTTGTCGTCACGGTCGGGGAAATCTTCGCGGGCATGGGCGCCGCGACTTTCGGTGCGTGACAGGGCGCTTTCCATCGTGGCAACCGCCTGCAAAATCAAGTTCTCATATTCCAGGGTCTCAATCAAATCTGTGTTCCAGATCATGGACTTGTCACTCACGCATAAACGATCGCTCTGCGCCCAAATTTCAGCGAGTTTGGCCTTGCCCTGTGCCAAAACATCTCCTGTGCGAAACACGGCGCAATGATCCTGCATAGCCTTTTGCATCTCCAGCCGTAATTGCGCGGCCGCTTTTTTCTCTTTTGCAGTCCCGTTCCAGCAGCGATCCAGTCGGTCAAGTGCAAACTCCCCTGCGCCCTTGGGCAGATCACGGTGTTTCTGGTTCGGTTCAAGATCAGAAATGCAACGGTCAGCTGCCGCGCGGCCAAATACCACCAGATCAATCAGGGAATTGGATCCCAGACGGTTCGCACCATGGACAGAAACACAGGCCGCCTCGCCAATCGCCATCAGGCCAGGCACAATGGCGTTGGCATCCTCTTTGGTCGGGTTAATCACCTCGCCGTGTAAATTGGTGGGAATGCCGCCCATATTATAGTGACAGGTTGGCAAAACAGGAATCGGCGCACGGGTGACATCCACCTTGGCAAAAATACGGGCACTTTCAGCAATACCTGGCAGACGTTCCTGAATGATTGCAGGGTCAAGATGGTCAAGATGAAGGAAAATATGGTCGCTGTCTGTGCCGACGCCGCGCCCTTCCCTGATCTCAATCGTCATGGCACGGCTGACCACATCGCGCGAGGCCAGATCCTTGGCATGGGGAGCATAACGCTCCATAAAGCGTTCGCCAGCGCTGTTGGTCAGATAACCGCCCTCACCGCGTACCCCTTCGGTAATCAACATCCCAGCCCCATAAATGCCTGTGGGATGAAACTGGACAAATTCCATATCCTGCAAGGCCAAGCCCGCCCGCAGCACCATCGCATTGCCATCACCTGTGCAGGTATGCGCCGAGGTGCAAGAAAAATAGGCGCGGCCATAACCGCCTGTCGCCAAAATAACGCGGTGCGCACGAAAACGGTGCAGGCTGCCATCTTCAAGGCACAGCGCAATCACGCCGCGACATGCGCCATCTTCCATAATCAGGTCAATGGCAAAATATTCAATGAAAAACTCGGCCTGCTGCTTCAGTGCCTGCCCATAAAGGGTGTGCAACATGGCATGACCTGTGCGGTCAGCAGCCGCGCAAGTACGCAAGGCTGGCGCACCTTCGCCATATTCGGTGGTCATGCCGCCAAAGGCACGCTGATAAATCTTACCCTCTTCATTACGGGTAAAAGGCACACCATAATGTTCCAGCTCATAAACAGCAGCGGGGGCTTCGCGGCATAGATATTCAATGGCATCCTGATCGCCCAGCCAGTCCGATCCCTTCACGGTATCATACATATGCCAACGCCAGTCATCAGGCCCCATATTGCCAAGCGAAGCTGCAACACCGCCTTGCGCCGCAACGGTATGAGAGCGGGTTGGGAAAACCTTGGTCACACAGCCCGTGCGCAATCCTGCCTGCGCCGCGCCAAGTGTCGCCCGCAATCCCGCGCCCCCCGCGCCCACAACCAGCACATCAAAATTATGATCCACGAAATTATAGACCCCAGGATTAACGCCAGTTGCTGCATTGCGCTGTTGGGGATTATGAGGTGTGCCTGCCATAAGATTAGCCTGTATCTGGTTTTGATAATGAAAACAGATTAAGCTTTTGCCAGAGAAATACCAGAGTTTTATCCAGTTAATTCTTTAAGGTTTTGACAACACAAACACCAAAATAGAAGCAACAAAAGACAGTCCAGCAAGAAGTATATGACCAAACGCAAGTAACAAAAGTGAGATAATAATCAAAGCCCCCGCAAAAATACGGGGTCTGGCCTCGGCCAAAGCCTCTAATATAATTTGAAAAATAACAAAAACCATTTCCATTTTCTGACCTTAATGCAAAAAGAAGAGTGCTGAATACTTTATAAGAATGCTCTATCTCTTTGACCATTTTAATAGAAAAGGATTGATAAGCCCTGCTAAAATTTGATTAAAATTTTCTTTATTCTCATAACCACAAACATACCTTATTGCGTGCAAATTCTTGCCACCACAAGCTGGCAGTATATAATCACATTTAGATTAGGCTACTCCCGCATTATCCCATCCAGATAATGGCTCTGATTGTAAGCTACTTTTACTTCTAAACTGGTTCATCTTTATGAATTGGTCTTAACTTTCAAAAAGTTAAGGATACCATTGAGAGTTTTATTCTGAAAGCCCGCGTCTCATCCCAAAAGACAACGGATTTCATACTCCAAGAAAAGGCTGATGCTTCCCACATCAGTCTTTTTTTTGTGCCTTTTTCAGGGTGTCTGCGCCCTTCACCCCTATCAAGAGCGCCTGCTCCAAATCTTTTGCCAGAAATTTTTTACCAGCAATCATGCCAAACTGATCCGCATCAATCAAGCGCCAGTCGCCCTGCTGCTCTTTAATGGCAATAAGCTGGGAATCGCGTTTGATCAGGACAAGGCTATTTTTCTCATCAATCTCCACCCTGGTCTGTTCACCAAGCTGCGACTTCATAATATCAATCATTAACCCATCTATCTGCGGCGTGGCATCTCCAGGCCTGGGGAGCGCCATATCAACGCTGGTGTCAATGATGGCAAAAACGCCCTTGCCAAAAGCCTGCTGCGCGCCAATTTGGGTAAACACAATGCTTTGGATGGTCGGTACTTTTTCATCGACATACATCCCCTTAAGCTTTTGGGTAATAATCTTTTTGGATGCCAGGCGAAAAAAAGCAGGATAAGTGATGGCAACAAGCTCATCGGCATCTTGCGAGATAACGGCCTTTTTATAGCGCTCCAACAATTGGGGCAAGCCTGGCAATTCAGCCGCCATAGAGCCTGTAACCAGCATAAAGAGCGGCAACATAACCAAAGCAAAAGCTGAAAGGCTGTTTTTCATAAATCCATTTTCCTAAAAATACTGCCTCGTTGGCTCGCATACTTTAACCAGATAAGTCGTTTTAGCTTAGGACGCCCTGGCTGTTTTGGCATTTATCGCCTGTGTCAGGGCTTCGCCTTCCAGACCAGCCGCCATATTATCCCAGACAATCTGTGCGGCCTGCTCGGTCAGGGCAAAGTTGTTTTGATTAATATCAGCGACCATAGCAGAAATTATTGCCAAAAAACGAGGCTCATCTGACCTGTTCATAAGATCAACATGATCTGCCTTTTCATCCAACAGACGCCACAAGGCATAGACATGATAGTTGCGCGGCAAGAAGGGCGCATCCTTATTGAGTAATTTCCTAAATTTTTTGCTGGCAATCAGCAGCCAGGCAATGGCCTGATAAGCACGGGTCAGATGATGCTTGCAGAAAATGTCCTTACCAAAACGGACATCCCCCTTCACCCGATCCAAAAACTGGGTTGGGTTTTCCGTCACCATATGGGGACGGTTATAAAAACAGCTGACGGTAGCTTCCAACAAATCACGCGCCAACACCGTGCGCTCCAGATCAACCACCTCTTCAAAGGGCTTGTTACGGCGGCGCTGAAGCCAGACCTCTGCCTCTTTGGAGATAAAGCGATGCCTGAACTTACGCTGGAAAGAACGCACTTCAGGGCGACGGGTAAACATATCCCAATCATCTACAGGATGCTGGGTGTTAGAGGCCATAATGATATAGTCCTTCACATTATAATTGGCCGAAACAATCAATTTCAAAGGCAAAAACACCCCCGCCAAATTATTCCAATGACGGTGCAGGGCAAAACAGGTTTGCGCACCATTGACCACTTGCGGCGCGACCAGTTCCAGACTGTCTATCTTACTCAACTGCGCCTCTTTCGTCCCAGGCCGTAACAAGGCCTTACGCGCCACCACGACCACACCGTTATGACCATAACCAATCAACGCATTCTGTCCTGGCAACACCCCGGTTGAACGATCATTTGTCAGCGATCTTTCCATTTCCCTGACACCGCGATTCCAATGCTCCTGATCCTGATCGGGCAAATCTTCAGCCCCCTCCTCTTCAGGCGAGATATAATGTCTTGGGCTGTCCCGATAAAAACGATAGTCCAGAGCAGGTATTTTCGCACCTTCTGCGGCCGTCTTTTTCATAAAAACGCGCAATAATTCCTGGGCAGGCACATGGCCTATAAAACCCTGTATCTTGATGGGCTGACCTTTGGTCGCCACACTGTTCCAGTCATCAGGCAACTCTACAGAAGGCATTTTGACGAAGCTAAAATTATGCAGCAAACGATTCACAGCCACACGGGCATATTCTGCCGCTGCCTCAATCTGCTCCTTGCCCCAGATATCAGGGCGAACAATGGCATTGGGAAAAATCTGTTTGATAGCGGCTTCTGCCTCAGACAAAAGCATTTTGGAATGCTCTTCATCTGTCCAGTGCCCATCAGCCGAGAACAATATCGTTATTTCAGGGTTGAAATCCCGTTCCAGCTTGGCAAAACATTTGCGCAAACAATTATAATTCCCCCATTGTTGCTTGGCACGTTCATTAATATCTGCCTTGCCAACTTTACGCCGCTCCACTATTTTATTTTCGCTCTCACCGAGCCAAAATAAAATATCCTGAACAAAGTTGCTAATTTCCTCATCACATTTCATATCGGCTGGCGTATCGGGATATTTTGCCTTGTGAAATAACATACGGACAGGCGCGGAAGGGTCTTCTTCTATGATACGGCAAACATCATCGCAAGTGTAAATCGCTGTATTGCCTATCGCCAAGGCCACCCCGTCAATACCACAATCCCCGCGTCCATCAGTAAAGGCCTGGTCAACAGAGCGACCAAATCCGAGCGGGAAATTAAAGTCATGCATCGCCAGCAAAAGCCCCAGACGGGAAAAACAAAAGCCATCACTAATATCATCTTTTTTACGGCTCTTGATACGGTCAACCCAAACGCCCCAGTCTAATTTTTCAGGGGCATTTTCCATACCGCCAAAAATGCGGTATCCCTTTTCCTTAAAGTTTTGAACCAATGAAGAACTGTCACTCGAACGTGACACGACTTTTTTAAAAAAACCAAAAACCATAAGCCCTTCCCTCCAGACTACAAAACATAAAGAGTTTTCTTAATCACCTAATACTAAATTACAAAGGGCAGGACTCTTTTACCAAGCCGCTATACCCCACCAATTGGGGATAGCCATCGCGTTGAAAACAAGATCCCCTTTGTGATCTGGTATTAGTAGAAATACATACTTACACAAGAACATCTTTGATTTATCTCAAAACATAGCGTCTATATGCGCACAGAAAACACAACTCTAAGTTGGTTTTACCTAAAACAGGCAACAAAGAACAGTTTTATTATCCCCATACATTAAAAAGTGGGAAAACATTTAGAATTTATACCAACTCACTTTTTCGCCATCATCTCTTTAAGGGTTACATAGTCGGTTTTGCCTGTGCCCAGCACAGGGATTTTGTCGATCACCCTGATATCTCTGGGCACCATCAGTTCTGCGATTCCCTCTTCCTTGGCAAAGACTGAGAGATCTTTGCGAACCGCGTTTTCCTGTGTTGTGGCAAGGATAAGCATTTCACCTTTACGGGCATCCGGGACAGCAATTACAGCATGTGAGGCATCAGGCCAGAATTTTCCTGCCAGACTTTCAGCCGCCCCAAGCGAAATCATTTCCCCTGCAATCTTGGCAAAGCGCTTGACGCGCCCCTTAATACTGACGAATCCCTCATCATCCAGCGCGACAATATCCCCTGTATCATAACGTCCCCCTTCTGGCCTCTCCAAAACACCAGGTTTTTCGGCGCGCAAATAGCCCAGCATCACATTTGGCCCAGAAATAATAAGCTTGCCGCCATCCTCAATGCCTGGCACTGGCTCAAGTTCATAAGAAATAGAGGGCAGCAAACGGCCAACCGTGCCTGGCTTATAGTGCATTGGCGTATTAATGGTAATGGCAGGCGAGGTTTCCGTTGCCCCATAACCTTCCATAATGCGCAAACCAAATTTATTCATCCAGTCCAGACGCGTTTCCTTCTTCACCTTTTCCGCACCGGCAAACACATAACGCACGGCGTAAAAATCATAAACATTGGCCACACGGGCATAACCGCGCAAAAAGGTATCTGTGCCAAACATAATCGTCGCATCCGTATCATAGACCATAGCCGGCACAATGCGGTAATGCAGTGGGGATGGATAAAGGAAGGTCTTGATTCCCGAAAGCATAGGCAACAGCATTCCGCCCGTCAGTCCGAAAGAATGGAAAACAGGCAGGGCGTTAAAAACAATATCAGAAGGATTAAAGTCTATCCGCGCTGAAAGCTGGTAACGGTTCGCCAATAAATTTTGGTGAGACAGCACAACTCCCTTGGGTGTCCCCTCTGAGCCAGAGGTAAACAGAACAACCGCAGGGTCTTCTGGCTGAATTTCGTTAATCATGGGATAGCTATTAAACAATCGCCCCCAAAACAGACCGCGCAACTTGTCTTCCAGACTGATCTGCGTCTTAATATCTTCCAGATAGACAATATCAACCTTGTCTTCCAGCCCCTCAATCAAATGTTCCAGCTTGCCCTTTTCAATGAAGAGTTTTGAGGTCAGGACGGTCTTGATCTGCGCCCCCTTCACCGCCGCCAGCATATTCTTGATGCCCGTCGAAAAATTAAGCATGGCAGGCACACGTCCCACCGCCTGAAGACCAAAAAAGGTTACAGCCACCCCGACACTATTGGGCAACAACACCCCAACATTTTCTTTTGGCTTCGTAAACGCGGTAAATTTATGCCCCAACACATTTGCGCCAACCAACAGGCGGTTATAATTGAGCGGATCGCGGTTGACATCTTCCAGTACCAAAGCCTTGCCACCATGAATTTTACGGGCATCAACCAGGGCATCAAACAAGGTCATGTTATAATCACAGGTCTCAAATATCATATCGCTCATGACATCATAAAGCTGGAGACCAATTTCCTGACGGCGTTTGCGCCCCCTCAAATCTTCATCTACCTCCAGCATCACAGGCGGCTGCACGGTCATCCTAATTTTGGGAAAGAGCCGCAAACGTACCTTGCCTTTCAGTCGGGAAGCAAAGCTATATTGCGCGCCATCTATACGAACGGGCAAAACCGGCGCGCCTACCTTGTCTGCAATCATGCCAGGACCTTCATAAATCTTCATCAAGGCACCTGTTACGGTAATGCGCCCTTCAGGAAAAATCACACAGTTTTGGCCTGTATCCTGAATTTGCCGTATCAGCGTTTTCATTGCCATAGGGTTGGCAGGGTCAAGCGGAAATACATCGACCAGCGTGGTAAACAGTTTCACCCACCACTGATTGGCGATCTGGGTATTAATGGCAAAAAGTGGCTTGCCCGGTAAAAAAGCCCCCACCAGCATTCCGTCCAGAAAAGAAACGTGATTGACCACAATCACAGCAGGCACACCCGCCTTTTTATAATTATCCAGCCCCTCCACTTCGACCCGAAAGAACAATTTCAACACCCCGGCAAACAAGGCTTTCACCCCCCTCACCCAAAGAGGTAACTGACTATTGTCTTCTGCAAAATCAGTTTTTTTATCCACCAAAATGGTGTCATTTTGCTTGAGCATGGCTTTGTCTCTCATTCTTGAAGGGCGCGGGCATAAAGAATATTCGTTCCAATATGACAATGTAGGGCGCTTAAGTTAAGTGTTTATTGCTTTAATACACAATTGAGTTGTATCAAACTCAAATTAAACGATGATTAATAATTATCCAAACTCGCCTAGATGTCAATATCAAATAAAACAATGATTAATAATGCCAATTCACAAAATGGATCAATGTTATCAAGTGATGGTACTCCTGAAAGGCAGGGGAGTTCCAGCAAAATAAGAGTCATTCTTTTGTGAACCAGTATTAAGCCTTGTAATCCATTAAGGGATTTAACCCGCAAACTGATGGACAACTGTCATATATTCACGCCCCCGATCTGTACGACGCCGTGCAACTTGGCGCAAAACAGCCAAAATCTTGACCAGGGTCTCGTCCTTAATGTCCCCATGCCTTTGCAGAGCTGCATTGACGAAACCAGCACCATCTATCTCTGTGCCGCTACTTTTGCGCAAGGTCTCGTCGCCAAAATGATAACGGTCAATCAGCAACTCATAGATGGTAATGACTTCCCCATCGCGTAATGTATTGTCCAGCTCATTATCATAAAAGGCAATCGCCCGTTCAATCACCAGAGACACTGATTGTAGGGCAGCATTTCGATCCATTTCTTCAGGGTTAAAACGCTCAAGATTGTTATAGTCCCGCTTTGGCGGCTGATACCAGCTACAGCCAGCACAAGGCTCAGCCTTACGGGTCTCCCCGCAACAGACTGAACAAACCAAAGAACTGTCCATCACCTGACAGGTTCTTTTGCCTTTGCGGGCATCGCAGATTGGACATTTCTTAGCTTTTGCCATTATTCAATTCCTATCTAGGGTTCTTCTCATAATAATCCCGTACCAGCCAAAAACTGGCTGCCACTACCAGCAGGTTCAGCACACCCAATGACAACAGTACAACAGGAACTGAAGCTCCCTTGCCTTGCGCTACAGCGACCAGGATGGCGCCCAGCACCATGAACAGGGCATTGACGATATTGTTGGCGGCAATCACACGGGAGACCCGGCTTGGTTCAGCATGGTCTTGCATCAGTGCATAAAGCGGGACAATAAACAGGCCAGACGACATGGCAATGAGCAACAAGTCAGCCACAATACGCCATGCGGGCAAGCCTGTATTCAAAAATGCACCAATGGAAAGCGCCTTTTTACCAACGCCCAAAAGAGGCGCCTGATTTTGGAAAGCTGTTGTTGAAAAATAAAGGTCAATAATAAACAGGCTGATACCCAATGCGCCCCAAGGCACAAGACGCGCTGACACACGCCCCGCCAAAAGCTTGTTACACAACATAGAGCCAACACCAATCCCTATTGAAAACAGAGCCAGAAACAAGGTAACCAGTTCTTCACTGCCATGCAGCACATTTTTGCCAAGCGCAGGAAACTGCGAAAGCATGGTTGCGCCAATCAGCCAGAACCAGGACACCGCTAAAATGATCATAAACATTTCATAGCTGGCCATCGAATTGCGGGTAATTTTCCAGGTAGAATAAAGCAGGTTACGGTCAATATGCAGGTCTGGGTCAACCGCAGGGGCTTTGGGAATAAACTGGGCGGTAATCCAGCCTGATACCGCAAACAGCAACAACAGACCTGATACAATCACAATGCCATTGCCCCCCAAAATGAGGATACCGCCAGCAATTGTGCCAATCAGGATGGCGAGAAATGTGCCGGCCTCTATCAGGCCGTTGCCACCAATCAATTCTTCCTCTTCCAAATGAACAGGCAGAATGCCGTATTTAATCGGGCCAAAAAAAGCGGACTGCGTTCCCATCAAAAACAGAACCACAAACAGAAGCCAGATATTGCCCACCCAAAAGGCCACAGCTGCCAGAGCCATAATGCCAATCTCTGCCATTTTAATCCATTTGATCTGGAGAGATTTTTCATATTTATCGGCAATTTGTCCCGCCAATGAGGAAAACAGGAAAAAGGGCAGGATAAACACCCCGCCCGCAGCCGTCACAAAAATTTGCGCCTGTTCCGGATTGTCTTTCAGCAAACGAAACAGCACCAGAATAGCCATGGCATTTTTAAACAAATTATCATTCAATGCCCCCAAAAACTGGGTGACAAAAAGCGGCGCAAAGCGCTGCGTCCTCAAAAGGTGATTGATATTATGTGACATGCTTCCCCCTTTGCCATAATGCTTATGGCACTGTCAATTAAAACTGATTCGGAGGAACTCTATCATTTTTGCCTGATAAAAGGCAATGAACTGACTTTTGTTAATCTAATTGCCCACAGACTGGCGCGCTCTCTTGACCTGTGCCAGGAAGCTTTTCTCATTGCTGTAACCCAAAAAACGGGTGACTTCTTCGCCATCACGCATCAGGACAAATGTTGGTGTGGCATTGATCGGGTCAACATTATCCTCGTAACGGCTCATAGCCCTGTCATTATTGGCATTGACGATTGAAAGCGGCACTTCGCGCCCCAGATCTGACCCCCAATATTTCCCAGCCATTTCACGCTTGAACTTCACGCAGACACCGCAAGATTTTGAATCAAACATCACTAATTTGTCTTCCGCCTGCGCCGCAAGACTTTGCAGGGACAAAAACAGAAAAGAGGATATTGCCAGCATAAGGGATGAAGAGCGAAAATAAGAACGCATAAGACGAAGCTCCTTGAGATATTTGATATAATATTTGATACAACAACCTATAGCATAAAGAATAGATTAATGCTTGCGCAACCTTCGAGCCGCCCTCATAAATTGTGTTCGGCCAGGATAACCAATGATTCTGCCGATTTCACGACCATTTCGCATAAGAACAAAGGTCGGTGTAAAGGAGATAGGACGAATGCGCCCCTGATAGCGCTTCATGGCACGGCCATCCACATTGACAATATGCAGCGGCATCTTTTTGCCAACCAAAGAACGACGATAATGCCCTGCTGTTTCTCGCTTGAACTGTCGGCACGCCCCGCAATGATGAGAATCAAACATCACCAATGTGCCTGATTTGGCTATGGCAGCCGTTGAAAAGAGGCTGAAGTGGCCGATGAGCGCCAACAAAACAACAAGAACCTTACGCATACATTTATTCCCTGATAATTCACTTAAAAACGAGGTATTATCAAAGAGTTATACAATTTTTAGGCCAGATCATGATCACAAAAACAAAATAGGCTTAATGACGAAAAGAACATAAGCCCTAAGCCCCTTCCTTATAAAAGGAGAAAAAATAAGTTGAACGGGCATGAAGATAAAGACCAATCCCCCAGCCTATCAAAGGCCAGACAATCCAATATTTCACAGAGCTATCCCCTGTCATGCAAATATAACACAGCACGCTGTTCACAAGAACAAAGAAAAACAAATGCGCCACAAGACCAACCCCTGCCGCCCCACGCTCCCTTTCAATCACAAAAGGATCAATTACCTTCGCCATAACATCACACCCTTCCAACCTAAGAATAGGCATTTTTACTATATGTATATTTACCTACTGCTCAGTAAAGCATGAAAGATGATGTAAATCAAATTTATTGTCTTCCTCTCCAACACTCATTTTATGAATGATCACAGTAGACCAGTATGTTTCAGCACCTTAACCTTACTGATGTTACGCGTTCCAAAGGCACGCAGCCTTTTCGCGCTAATACGCGGCGGGCGTTGCCCTTTGACTTCGCTTTCGCTCCGTATTTCCATCTGAGAAGCAAGTTTTGACGACTTGTCTAAAGTTTGCGTAACATCAGTTAACCTTATTGTAACCATGACAGTTTTATCTAGCTTCTTTACCTTTTCTTAACCCTGCTTCCTAACCAGATTTTTAGACTATTTGGGCTATAGTGAGCCTATAGAAAATCCAATCATAAACGGGCTTCAAACCTTTCCTGCTTTTGTCTTTCAGACCTGAGCAGAAGAGCGATGTTCTTTATCAAAATGGATTATTTCAGTCATAGTTTGAGGGCTTCAGACTATATTTCAATACATCTAGGGCAAGTGCTTTTAGATGGTCAAAAAGGGTAAAATAATGCGTAAATCAATCATGCTGGCTGCACTTTCAGCTGCACTTCTTCTTGTTCCAACTGCGGCTATGGCCAAGGTTAGGGCAACTGTCAACCTTTCAACACAGCGTATGACTGTTTCTGAAAATGGCATCGTCACCAACACCTGGAAAATTTCTTCCGGCAAACGTGACCACATCACACCGAATGGCACTTTCAAACCGACCTGGGTTAAAAAGATGCATTATTCCAAAAAATATAACAATGCCCCAATGCCTTACACAGTCTTCTTCCACGGCGGTTATGCCGTTCATGGTACTGGCGCAACATGGCGTCTTGGTTCCCCGGCTTCACATGGTTGTGTCCGCCTCCGTACCACCAACGCCAGAAAGTTCTATGACATTGTCAAAAAACACGGCCAGAAAAACGTTGTCATCAAGGTTGTCGGCAAAACCAACTTACGCAAAAAACGCTATGCGTCTAAAAAAGCTCGCAGAAACCGCAGCTTCAGCTGGAACCGTCCTGTCAGAAAACAGCGCAAAACACAGCGTAAATACCGCCGCCGCAGTTCAAATACATATAACCTGTACTCATGGTTCTAAACCGAACATCATGATTTTACGATCATCTAAAGGCAGTCTTCAAATTGAAGGCTGCTTTTTTGTGTTTGGGTCTGTCAAACCGCCTGTCAAACCAGGTGCAAACGGGTAACCTTTTGTAAAGGTTAATTTTTTTAACGCCCCCTTTAACCCCATATTAAGGATTAATCCTAACCCGCCATAAAACTATTCTCTTCATAATAAAATTTATCAAAACTTGACCTGAACGATAAAACCTTGAGGGCAAAAGTAGCCGAGGAACAGGGCTTCCTTCAAACCATCTCTTCTTTTAAAGATTCATCTTCAAAAAAGAAGTGGCATATACTTTTGCAAAACAGTTTTACCTCTGGGGTCTCTCTATTATAATTTAACAACGGGGTTTGTTATGCGTACTTCTTTTCTCCTGGTTTCCTTGGCCGTAATGTTGCAGATTTTATCGACACCTGCTTATGCCAAATTATCTGCCAAAATCAACCTTTCCAGCCAGACCATGACTGTCTATGAAAATGGCACAAAAAAACATGTCTGGAAAATTTCCAGTGGCAAGTCTGGATTTTTTACACCAACCGGCAACTACCATCCTCGAAGCGTTGAGAGAATGCATTATTCTAAAAAATATGACAATGCCCCAATGCCTTACAGCGTGTTCTTCCGTGGCGGCTATGCCGTTCATGGTACAAAAGCAACATGGAAACTTGGCACACCAGCCTCTCATGGCTGTGTCCGCCTTCAGACAGGCAATGCCAAAAAATTCCATGACCTCGTCAACAAGCATGGTAAAAGCGCAACATCTATCAAGGTTGTTGGTTCAACGCCAAGCAGAACCCATGTCAGAATTGCAAGCTCTTCAAGAGTTGTGACCCTAGGCAGAACAGGCCGTAAAGCCCGCACAATTCGCAAGCTGAAATCTGCCAGAAAGTCACGTTATAGTGCCCGCAGAACAGTCAAGCGTTCTTCAGGCTCAAACCGTTACCAGGCCAAAGGCTGGAACAGCAACAGCTGGAAAAAATATTCAGCCAATATGCGCCGCAAAAAATACAACAGATAAAACCAAAAAACGACCTGTCTGGAAAACAGACAGGTCGCCTTAAAATAAATAAAAAATAAATTGGTAAGTATAGCCTTTCATGAAAAGGTAAGGACATTCTTACCGAAAATGACATTGATCATCATCAAAATAGATATTTTATAGTTAAAAACACAACCTTCTATCCACAACTTTTTCCTAAAAAAAACACATATCCCTTTTACTCTGGTCTTATGATAGATATTAACACTCTTTAATATGTATATTTATCTAAATATCTGATTGAATAGTATTTTATTTCAGATATAGAAACATAGTTACCAATTTTTGACCCAAAAATAATTGGCAACTCATCAAAACCGGAGTTGTAATGCGTTCATTTTCTATATATCTGGCACTCTTTGCTGGTTATGTCCTGTTTCCCCTAACGGTGGCCCAGGCCAAAGTCTCCGCCAAAATTAACCTGTCTTCACAAATGATGACGGTTAAGGTTAATGGCAGGGCACGCTATCACTGGCGTATTTCCAGCGGCAAGGAAGGTTTTCTGACGCCGCGCGGCTCTTTTCGTCCCCATTCGGTCGAAGAAATGCATTATTCTAAAAAATATGAAAATGCCCCAATGCCTTACAGCGTCTTTTTTAATGGCGGTATCGCGGTTCATGGTACAGGCGCAACCTGGAAACTGGGACAACCTGCCTCTCATGGCTGTGTCCGCCTCAGTGTCAATAACGCCCGCCGCTTTCATGACCTGGTCAAGAAATTTGGCAAGAAGAAAACCCGAATTCGCGTTGTCGGCCACACCCCTGTCCATCATGCTGCGCCAAGACGTCAACAAAAACGTGGTCGCCGCAGAAATAACAGACGTTATTATGAAGAATATTATGATGAATATGGCCGCCGCTATTACGCACCGCGCGCGCGTCGGGGTCGAGGCCGTCGCATGATAGATTATGATTATTATTGATCTTTAAAGGCAACGCCCAGACAGACAGACAAAAAGGGGAAGATTTTATCTTTCCCTTTTTTATTTGCCAAACCTCATTTCCCCTTTGTGACCTAGTATAACCGCAGTCTTGGATAAGGGCAAACCTAAGACATTGAAACTATTATCTTTTGTCATCCTGAACTTGATTCAGGATCCATAAACACAAAATTTTGTTATGATTTAAAGATA
>JAUTBZ010124718.1:0-15324 GCA_032361785.1 Lepetodrilus galriftensis | reverse complement strand
GCAGAAACCCAGTTAGGCAAATTCTTAGTACTTACGAACTTCTTAGGACTTACGAAGTTTAGAGAATACGGGCCCAGGATTTTAGTCCAAGAAGCTATATATTGTTAATATCATTCATAATGAGCATCACTATATTGTTAATATCGTTCATAATGAGCATCAACTTCAAAGATAATTACCCTTCCAAATGAAAAGAAACCTGAGCTTTAATTTGGTTTTGTCAACACGATGGTTAAAAGTTCGCGAGAATTCCAGTAATAACATAGTAATTATCCTCCGACATTCCAATATATATGATCATGGCCTCCTGTTTCAAATTATAGTGCAGTTGTTTAGGCCACATATATTTGATTCCCTGGTTTACGGAATCATTTTGGCTCGGATGGTCGAACATATAAGTAAATATAACTTGATCGGTCGTGTATTGGACAATACTAATAATTAGAATTGGTCAGTTTACAAAAATATAACTGAATTTATAATTGGTAATAATTGTTATAAAAATAAATATACAATGTTTAATTTGTTTTTCAGATTTGAATTCTTATCAACGGCAATTATTGTTAATAAGTTGGACTTTTGTTACACATAATTATAATAATAGTACCGGTAAGCAATCAAATTGGCTTCGACTTTGTGTCAACCATGCATTTTGCTGTAAGTATTTTATTTGTTCTTGAAAGTAATTATGTATATGACGTATTCCTTCACAATATATTATTATAGTTTTCCAAGGTCTGTACACACCGTCGACAGAATATAATACAAATGTAAAAGTTCCAAAGTTGAAAAAAAAAGGTCTGATCCGTAAACCATGGAATAAAATAACTATGGCCTTATAAGACAATCTAGAGTTACACGACGCGCTAAATGGCCTCTATTTCTCGTAGCATTATTAACTGTGCTGCGATATATGATCCGTGAGACTATTTGAACTTTGAAAAATACATTAATATCTCGGCGGAAATGCGTCAAGATGCGTCCAAGATGCGACTTGTTTGTCGCTAGATTAAAAGTAATCGATAATTCAGTTTGGTAGGACTAAAGTGTGTCTTATTATGAGTCTAATATCCATCTTATTGCTTCAATCATGATGATGTTGGAAATGTCTGAACATAATTTGTCCATTTCGCTGTCTTCATTTGCTTCTAAGACTTTCATATGAAATCTGATATTGTATTTTTTTTACGTTTTTTTGCTAGGATGGTTTAAGAGTGCTTTCTAAAATATGTTAACATTTTCTGAACTTGCTCTGATTAAGGAATTACTCATAGTTTTTAACTTGAATTTTCAATAAGAGCCAACGAATCTCTGATAGTTCTTACATGAACACAAACAAAATTGAATTTGTGTGATTGATATCAACATTAAAAACTGCATGGATGAACTATTTGATGAGGTTAACTATAGTTTATCATGACCACCACTCGTCTTTGCGGGTAATATTATTTAATAAAAGTCAAATCTTCGAATTACAAACCATATAAACAATATAAACGTCCATCTTAAAATGTGATTTCCAACGATGTCATTTATTGATTTTAGAGTTTCTCAAGAAATTGATTTATGGCATGAAACCAACTCAATTTGAGCAGACACCAATTACATTTCTCAATCTAAACAATATTTTCGTGAATGGGTGTTTTTTTTCCTTCTCTGATAAATATGAGAAACTCATGAAATGCACGCATTCACATTGTAACAAAGAGAAGTAAATTAGCGAGTGCGAAGCTGAGACGATGAAACATCGCCGGAGGAAAATAACCCAGAGTGGACCTTGAGATAAATGTTGTTACAAGGAGCCGAAAGATCCACACAGGAGTTGAAATGAGTTTGGCTTCTTGATCTCAAACTCCCCTAGTAATAATGACCAGAGAAGGAGCCAAGTCCGATGCGCTTGTTTGCGCTGTCTGCGCGGTCTATGATGGATACGCAATGATGATTGAGTGAAATCGACATCGCATCGACTCTTTTTGCCGTTCTGTGAACATGATGAATATACATGACGATGAGGGAAATTGACACGACTGTGACTCCATGCTGTATGGGATGAATATGCGTGATGAGGGGTGCAATTGACATCTCATAGACTCAAATACGCTCACAATATAATTACGTCTTTATAATGGTAATCTCAATCTATCTGAACGCATCTAGAAATAGTTTTCTTTGGCATGGTTGCTCTTTAGAAGTTATACCCAAATAAAATATTGCCAATATTGCTAATTTTGACTTGACATAAAATGTAAAATATGGAAATTCTGTATATAAAATACTGGACATTATTTTAATGTTATATAGTTAGCATATGCAGTAGACCCACCGCCAAGAATAAGAGCTTTAAAATGGATGTTTAATATTCTAGATTAATGTTTGACATACTAGTACGTCACGTACTAGACTGTATAAGCTAATCATAAATTAATGACCTGTTTTCAATGCCTTTATGTCTATTTTTATATTTCATGCTTCATTTTTATGACGGCATATTTAGAAATCGTTACATAAGTAAGTTAAACCACACATTATCTTTAATTAACGTTACCTCTTTAAAACATATTGTAGTGCTTCTTTATCAAATGTTCCTTTCATTTTCAACCTCGTTATTGAAATGAGCATTGACAAGTATCATGTGATCCATGTAATTAGCACACACATCGTTACCGCGTAATTGCTTAATCTTGCGAGGGTGTAATTTTAAACAAACTGTATCCCTCCGCGTGTTTCACTCATTCAGACACATCTTTCAGCTGTCTGGTTGCATGTTGGATAATGATACATCACCCTCCCACCCCCTCCCCACCTACACCTACCCCCACCCCCACGTCATATTCCCCTACCCCCATCTTCACTTACCCCTACCCCACAACATAATGTCATTAGCAGACTATATCCATGACGGCATCGCCTAGCTTCTACTTTGACGGGGCATCTGTTTAAGTGAGTTCGGATTTTCTCTGTTTTGTGTGCCCTAAACATGTCAAGTCTAATTTGGACTCCCAACAGAGAGCAAAAAATAAGCAACAAAAGTAGCAAGACAGATTTGAAAACAACTCACAGAGCGGGGTTCTTCCTAAAAATCGTTAATGTTTCTCTTAACTCCCCAGACACCCGGGTAAAAACCAGATGTCTCACTAAGCATTGCGTACACGGAGATGTCTCACGCAGTGAGATTGAAAACTTTCAAGAAATGTCTCAGCTAAACGGTTGAGAAGATGGAGTTGTTTCTCAGATGTTTCTGAATATGTATTTGTATAGACACTATAGACAGTTAAGTCATGGTCATATTCAATGTAATATAGCTATAGGTATACCTGTCATACCGGGTATATAACATAATACTGTCATACATTTAACCACCTCTCTGTTGGATTAGGCACAGGTATAGATCCCTAGAGCATTTCCGGTTGCCTTCTAAACGTTAGATTTTGATGTAAATCGTTGAGTTATATAATAGAATCAGCGGATTCAGGTTTGGTGCTTCTTACTTCCGCCGATAAGGCTTCCTCTTCTCTTTCTCTTGTCCCTTCATCATTTATTCGGCTGCAAACCCTTGCGTATAATTAATGTCTTAAATGGAATCTACTAGATTGGACAAACATGTTTTTGTCTTGAGTACGAGACTTTCTTATTTATTTATTTATTTATTTATGTATTTCGTATTTATTCCCTGTGACACTCGTGGACTGAACGCCTCCTAACCCACTCCATCCTCAGTGGCGTCAACTCCGACCTTGTTCCTGTAGCGAGGACAGGGTGATGCAGTTCATGATATCACTAACTGACATTATACGTCTGTGCCGAGATATCAGGAACAGTTCCTGAACGCCCAGACCACGCGTCTATCCATCGGAAATATGCCCCCCTCCCCCGGAAATACCCCCTCCACGAGATGTATATGAGAATGTCTGGCGTTACATTCATTGTAAAAGCATCCCAAGAGTTTTAACTCTCCTCACCGATCCGTTAGCCCCTTGGTGCATATATATGAAAGAAAACCATTCGAAAAGGTCCGATGTACATTGTATACCCGAGTTCATTCCCAAGTCGGTATGCGGCGCTCCGACCGGCATATGGCAGACACGCGATAGTACTTTGAAGACGTTGCAACAACAGACAATTCGAGTACACGAGATCTTTGTAGATGCTTATATCCAAGGAGTTTTCTCCACATACGAGTTGAGTTTCATGCAACTTGATTCGTTAGTCAGAGTCGCTCATGACGAAAGCGACATGAACAATGAAAGCTATTTGCCTGATAAAAATGCGCGTCTGTGCGGTGGCGCGAAATTGACACGTTTCATAAAGCCTTGGCTCTTTCTCTCATCAAGACGTCGCCAATGTCGTTATATTATTGCTAACACGATATTATCAGAAACTGCGAAATACCTATCGTCAGATTTTGTTGTTGTTGTTGTTGTTATTGAATTAGGTTTAGATCCGCTTTCAAGATTATTGTTCATGCCTCTGTAACTAAGGGGTGCCCATACTAGATAGCACAATACTAAAACGGGGCATCGTTTAGCTACAGGACTGCAGCTAATTTGACATCAGAAGAAACTGGGACTGCTATATATAACGTACACTGATAGTAGCCTACATTACATGTTTCAGAACAATTACACGGTAACTGTGGAACCGCACTGTTGATGTGATGGAATCCGTCTGGGTCGAATTCCACGCATAACCTCGCGATGTCACCGTCACGTGCTTGCACGTTGTGATAACTAATGTCACGAGTAACGTCATAACGGCATGGCAGACACTGACGTATAGCGCCCTGTCAGACGGCACATTACTGCGATAGTGATACAAATAGTGCTATACATAGTCCTATGCGCAACCTAGACAAATAAAGGTGGTCTTATGAGGATAATTAACTTTGGGAAGATAGATACGTCTGATGTTATTTACTATAAGACAAAGTAATGTGTGAACACGTAGGATATGTTACATATGCAAGAAGTGAGTAGTGAGAAAGATATAGCCTACAATAAGTATGTAAAGATGTCCTACCCTACTGACAAGTAGTTCAAACACTTTAAAACCATATTAAGTGTTATGTTCAAACATTAAACATATAGGTGATAATACTAATAGAACTAACTTGAGGTAAGATATTTTATAAGGGAAAAATCATTCATCTGGCATATAATTATTGATAATGGTATCGTTTCTCGAAGCGTTCCATCATGAGACCATGTAGCGCTCTCCAAAGTGACCGATCGCCATGTATAAACGATCTACGAGGGCACTATGGTGTCGTAGTAGATACGAGAGCTCCAAGAAACGATACCCAGAAATACCAGGATGGACGCAAGATCGAGTGTGCACGTCATCATGACGTATGATTCTAATGCATGGACTTGTGCTTCAGACTGTAGTACACCCACAACTGTATACAAGCCAGACCGGAAAGACGCCCGACTACACATACACACACGCGCGCGCGCACACACACACACACACACACACACACATATATACATACATACATACATACATACATACATACATACACACGCACTGCACGTACAAGCATTTCCAGCTGTACTCGCTGGACTGTTCAAATAATCGCCCACAAGTACAAGACACTACAGACTATATATATGTACGTGTCCAAATTGCACACACACCCCCACACCCCGAATCTACAAACTAACGCTTATCTGTACAAACCCATGCCATAATGTACAAATTAACGCCTAACGGTACCTAACCTAACCTAACGCCCGAATGTACGAACTAACGCCCGACTTTATAAACACACGCCCGAACGTACAAACACACGCCCGAACGTACAAACTAACGCCACACTATACAAACACATGCCCGACTGCACAGACAAACTGTACAAACATGCCCGACTGCGCACGCTCGACCGTACAAACGTACTCCGGACTATTATGAGCACCCGCCAGCCTGTAGGTCGATTAAGATATTACTTTCGATCTAATTACCGTATGATTACAAAATCATGTTGTGACGGTAATGTCAATTCCAGAGAGAACATGAATTTGTCAGGGGCCAATATTCACGCCACATTTCGCGTCAGTTACACACGCAATTCTCTGAAGTCCTTCATTGACATATTGCCCCCTCGTTCTGATGTACGAGATATCCCCCATTTCAGATCGATATAGCTATTATTCTACATGTCTAGCACACCAGCGTAACACGCATTTGTCATTGACGTAGAAAAATAACTTTCACAGGTTTTCAAATTGAGTTTCCTAAAAAAAATATATACATATATAGTTAATGCAATAGTTGTATGCGAGCTATATATATATAGTTTATAATTACGGCAAGTAATATCGAGTTTTATAATGTGAATATTGTGTTTAAACAAATGAGCTCCGGCTAACGAGTTCCTTAGTACTCGATGATTACTTTTTTTTTCTATAACCAAATATTTGATATTTATGAATATTTCTTTACCAACATTAACCATATGGCACTGTACGTTTTTACCAACTACAATATTGTTGATTAGGTTTAAGATAATCAATCTTGCTATTGTAGTTTTATTGATGACTATATACCATGATAAGCACGCAACGAGAATAGAATCAGAAGAATGCATATACTTTGCAAATAACAACATCTAGAACGACACCACAGTATAGGATATGATCGTCATGCAGCTATCGTGGAATACTTCGAAGACTGTTTGTAATTGACTAGTTGGTGGGAGCTATCAACTGTTGACAGATGGATGTTTATAAGCATATTTAGAGAGGTCCATGTGTGGTATATCAGGCAATCTCTCCCAGTTGCAAAGAACCATTCATTTCTTACTGGTTTGATTTTATTACAACGGAGGTAGATTGTATAGGTACTCATGATGTATTGCATTGTCCCAATAAAATAAAATAAAAAACGTTATACAACTAATAGTATTTCCTATCCATATAATAGGACCGCCTCCCTTTCTCCCTCTTTATCTCTCTCTCTTCCTCCCTCCCTCTCTCTCTCGCGCTCTCTCTCTCTCTCTCTCTCTCTCTCTCTCTCTCTCTCTCTCTCTCTCTCTCTCTCTCTCTCTCTCTCTCTCTCTCCTGCAACTCTCCTGTGGCATTTCTGCACATATTCATTAACTAGTGCCAGACAGACAGACAGAAAAGTTTATTCACGTCTCGCTCATAGGTAGACATAGCAGTACATATATGACATCAAACATAAATAAAATCATACCTATGCGATTTATGATTTAGTGCCAGTAGAAGACAAATGTAGCTTAACTGTATCAACATAGAATGATAGTTCCTCCGTTCCATCCACGCAATGTCAAATCAATCGAGAGAAAATAGAAGACAGTCAGTTGGTGATCCAGTCAGTCAGAAAGAAAGTCACAACTAATTTTAAACAAAATTAAAGAACGAAAGAAAACCAACGACATATTTATTGAACCGTTTAATACATATGTATTGAACCCTTAGAGGACTAATAAACCATAAAATGTTATTTCTCTTTCTAAAAAAAAAAAAAACCCACACAAAAAACCCACAATAATACCAATCTTCAATGGTTTTCACCCGATATTCAATTCACAATCAGTAGTAGGTGTCTCCATTGCGGTCTGGGGCGAACAGGTCAATTCTCCCACCGTAGTTCCAATCAGTAGAGATAAGCTCAAACAAGAATAGAGATTACTCTTTGACTTAAGAACCAATACCTTCGTCGATATCGGAATTTCCATTTATTATTGTCCCAGTTTTGTAGCATCTTCATGTCTGTTTACACAATGAGCTGTCTGGGGTCTCCAAACCACCTCTGAATATATATTACGATGGACGAAGAAGACGCTGTATCGATGCCCTCTAGTAAATTCAATCATAACACGGGTTATATCTGCCATAAAACCAATAGAATGAATTGAATGTCAATATAAATATTGTAAATAAAGCAAACCTTGACAATGTTTTATGTATATATGTTTGTGTATGTGAGGTTTTGTGTATTTTTATTATTTTATTTGTATTGAATTAATTCTTTTTTTACTATCATGTTTTTTATTTTATTTATTCTGTTCATTTGATTATGTAGGCCTATACTATGATATGTTACATTGCCAAACTGTTCTATACATCTATCTATCTCAATGAACCTATCTATTCTTATTATTTATGGCAACCCAACAGGATCGTAATGTTATCCACCTGCCGAATCACGGAAACATTCCGGCCTGGAAGTTCCGACACATGGAAACGATTGCCGGAAATTTCCAAGAAAACAAACCCAGGAAGGACAGGGAATATTCCTCACGTCTGCCTCCCACAGGGACTTGTGTCCGACGGAGGAATACATTGGAAGTAATTGGCCGTGGAATTGCGGAAGATTACTCCCAGATGTGGTGAACAGGTTGATGCCATAATACGAGTTAGAGAAGACGACCGGTGTTGACGCACAGGTGAATGCTGTGTAATTAGCTCCTCTGATTGCAGACAAGTAGCGGTGAACGTACGCAGTCATTCGGATTCGATGTGTGTGATCTTCAACATCTCACACATGCAATGTGGTACTTATAATTACAACAGATATATTCATGACTGGCTCGTATTTGAGTAGTTCACTTCGGTTAGAATTCGCGAAAGTAAACACGATAATTGGGGGAATTAAATGTCTAAAGACAAACACACACGCTGATTTGTGGCAGAAGATGTATAATACGCACTACTTGACAAAATGTTTTAAATGTGTACAAACATTGATGCAGACAAGTTTACAACTATGCGTATTGGGTTTTCTACTTGAGCTTAAAGGCATAATATCACAGATATTAATGGTCGTTTTGGAGTAGTTATTATTTACAACTGCAAAGTACATTCACTTGACATACATAACATCATGCTTGTACCTTCAAAAATCTTTCCACCGCTGTATGGTAGACAATTATCCACTGAACCCCCCCCCCCCCCACCCCGATAGACAACCTGTATATGGTCGTATTGTTATTTGCTTCATTATATCAATGCAAAGGGACATAAGTCAGTTGTACGACTTAAACATATAAAACGCAACGGCAACGTTTGCTTGCAAATCCTTCATAGATCAGTTGATGCATCAAAAACAAGATAAATAGCGGTACATTCCCTTTATTCGTATACATAATTAATATATTGAGTACTGGGGACTAAATACATCAGTAAATAACATCTTTTGGGTGGTTAATAAAGCGTAATTAGTCTCAGATCTAAATTCGTGTTTCCATTATACAGGTCTATCAACTATGATATTATGACTTTAATATCGGCAACATTCGTTGTACTGTGTAATGTACCTTTCGAGAAAAAGCATATTCTTCACTGAAGTCCATTAAACATTGCTAAACAGCTTTATTTATTAGCTTGTCTAACACATTAAATAATACGTGTTTTGTTAATGGATAGATAGAGCTGTACCCAAATTTAATACATGTACTTTTCTAAAATGTTTTATTTCCACAGCATAACAAAAACGATGGAAACTTTAAAAAAGAATACCCGTCTAAGAGGGCTTATTTTGCACTCAAACAGGAGGTGAAAGTAGCCTTAGATTTGATGGCTTTTACAGGACAATTCAGGAACACTCGTGTTGGGTTTAGTGACATTTCCGTCGGGGATTTCAATGATTGTAGTCCTCCAGAGGGTGTTTTCAACACTGAATATTGTTATGTTGCCACTTCTTAATCAATCCTCCTTATCAAATCGCTATTGCTCGCACAAGCTCGCAAATTAGTTCAGACCTAAGTTGGATTGCATAGAACATGCCGCGGACATGATACTGGTGGATTAATTCGACACAAAATAGTTCAGTGTAGATCTGTTGACTTTACCAGGGGTTAGAGTAAATTGCTTCAGAGTTAATTTGTTAACCAATGGACCCTTGCTGTTGTATCTTGGGGCAGTTCATTCTCATTTTTCATCCCACTGGTCGATTTTCTAGTTCAGGAAATGTATTTGGACAACAGCCCGCGTTTGAGCAAATTTAGCAAAATTGAAGAGTTTCAGGGGATTTGGTAACGGTTAACTTGGATCGATTGCCGATGGCCCGAGTTTTCTAGATGGAGAAAGATAGATAGATAGAGAGAGAGAGAGAGAGAGAGAGAGAGAGAGAGAGAGAGAGAGAGAGAGAGAGAGAGAGAGAGAGAGAGAGAGGGAGAGAGAGAGATATGGAAAGAAAGAGGAGAGGATAGTTATATGGGTATATATGAAGAGAGAGAGAGGGGAGAGAGAGAGAGATAGAGAGAGAGAGAGAGAGAGAGAGAGAGAGAGAGAGAGAGAGAGAGAGAGAGAGAGATATGGAGTAGAGCGAGAAACAAACAGAAAGAGAGTGAGGACGGATACAGAAAGAATGAGAGCTTCTTGAAACAATCCTCAGATTCCTAAAGGTTGTGGTTAGCAAGGTGTTGGCATTCCTGCAGTATTGTTTCTGGCTTTTGTCGTATATTAATGCCAACCGTCGTTGTAACAAAACAACGTAATTAACAAAGAGTGTAAACAGATAGCTGGCAAATCACCACGGTTACATTAAACATTTACGCGTTATTTGAAACCCTTTCTATACAAACAATCGTCTAATCAGACTTTAATTCTACATTTGCGTTTCCTGTACAAAACTGTAGACATAACTTCAGCTATAGAGTGTTTACCAATAGTAAAGTAGGAATTGTTCGCCGTTTTTTTACAGGATGGTACATGAAAGGCTAAATAAAAAGAGTAAATTTTAATTGCTAATGCATTGCAAATTCTATTATATTTATTGGTATATATTTAGCCATACAATGCGTTACTCATGAATAACGGTAACAAATACCATAAAAGAAAGCTGTGTTCTAATTTAAACAAATGCTTTTAAAACTGTTTGTGCAAATCACAGCGGAAAGATAATTTAGTTATGAACTCCGATAACAAACACGGACCATAACCTCGGACACTTCCGACACCTAGTGGATGTTTAACTACTCCATGGGGTTCAAAGACGTGTCCCCACGCCGATAAACGCCCTTAACTTAGCACAAACAGCTTTGCTCTGCACAAGTGTCATCAGCAACTAGATTCTGGTGTCAAACGTTTTAGAGAAATCAATAGGGTTCCTCTCACGCCTGTTCGAAATTGATTGCGAACTTAAATCTAAGTGTTGTGTGTTTAACAAAACCTGGCCACGAGATTACGAAACGTTTTTTGAAGGACGATTTCATGCTCCTTAAAGTATTTTTTTCATAAATCTCCATGTAACATTTAAAGTGAGATTGATCCTGAAATCGTACTAAAAACGTTCCATAATCTCGGAGCCTACAGGCTACGTTCCTCCAGATTTGGCGAACATCAGGCTATATGTGTCTGTCATGGGTGTGGGTGGGAGTGGGAATGTGTAGGTGGGGTAGGGGTGATGGTGGTGGTGGTGGTGGTGGTCTGAGTAGGTTTAATGGTGCTGATGGTAGGGTTGGATGACAATTGGTGATGTTAATGGTATGGTTTCGGGGTTGGGATAAGAGTATGTGGTGATGCTGCTGGTGGTAGTGGTATGATGTCGTGCTACTGGTGATAACATAGCTGTGGTGGTTACATTTGAAGCAATGGATGTTGATTGTCGTTTAAGTAATGGGTGGTTCATTGTTGGTAGTTTGCATTGATTTAAAATGTGTATTTAAAATACAAATCCAGATTCATTCAAACCAGCGGTTGTGTTATTCGACAGAAATTCACATACGGGGATGCTAATCTCTGCAAGTAATCCAATTTGTTATACTTCGACTGCTAAGATTGAAAGTCCAGGACAGACACGAAATCTATCCCCACGGAACATCGATGTCGAGACGAAATCAATAGAAAACAACCAAACCGAATAGACGCAGTTATATAATAGAAGGTCATCTGTCTGTCATCTCACAACAGGCCAATCACAGGAATGAATACAAGACTTGTCAACATTGACTGGCCAATTAGAGGAGTCCATCTATCGTGAAGACTCGACCTCCAGGGGACGGTTTAGTAACCCTCTGTGGCAGATATGGCATCCATGGCAAGCTTCATCCCGAGTACAATACATTATATAACAAACTACATGATGCATATAGATATGAAGAAAGTATATTATCCCAGGAGAACAGTACTATTATGTAAGGTCAGACTGGTTCCATGTCTATGCTACATGCTACTGTACCTTCATGGCGTGCGTGTGTAGCATAGTCAGGGAACTAATCTGGTGTAAGGTCCGTTGTATCTTACATAAAGTACCATCATTTTGGTAGTCCTTGTCAAACACGTTTTGTGGTAATTCTTTCGATTTTTAATGATTTTTGACAATTTGTTTAAGTGTTTCTTTTTTTTTTTAAGTGTCAAAAGTCATTAGAAATCGAAAAGATATGCCACGAAACATCTTTGACATGGAGAATTAATTGGGGTGCGTTCAAAATTTAAATCGGCTGAGCATCGGCTTACTAAACTGGCCACTGTCTCAAGAGTCAGGGAACCAGTTTTAGCTCAGCGGTGTCCTCAGCCGCATGCTGTTTGAACGCAACCCTGGTTATGGCTCTTGTCTGTTCAGCTTCAGCCGTGGCTTATTGACCTTACCGTAACCATTATAATTTACCTCCTGGCTTTAATTCCCCCTTTTAGCACTAAGGAAAATATATACATCAAACTCCGTTCACTCAATCGTAACCACATGCTGATACAAGCATACACCACACCACTATTTAAAATAAAAGCAATCCCGTTTCGCTCTGTACATTATAGATTAATAGAAAGAAAAAACAAACATGACACTTTTAAACAATTTGGAATTACTATCCTTTCTGACAAGCTTATTCAATTTCATTCCATCTACTTACGTGATGCAGTATAGAGCGTGTACGTAATTATCGTTTCCAAAAAAATAACGTCTACCGTTTTTTTCTTTCTTCCGTCATCCAAACCAATTTCGGTAAACAGTTAAAGAGTTCCAATCCATGTAAAGAATGATGATGTAGGAGGGTCCTTGTAATGGCACCGGGTTACTGGCGCCTATGTGTGGAAATAGACTTGAAATTACAAGGTGTTTGAACTTTTGTACACGCCTCGTACAATCTGCGGTAACATTTGGGCTGCTCCTTTCTAGCTGTTCTGTGTACTTTCTGTCCGACGCATGCGCAGTTACACTGTGCGGTATTGATCCTTGGTAACAGCGTATGCGTCGGACTGAAAGTACAGACAGAACAGCTAGAAAGAAGCACTACCACAGTTTCACAGGAACACCATGGGGGCGAGTGTACCAAGCCTAGTTTGTAGATCTTCAGACTTCATGATCAAAGCCACACGCATTTGCCTCTGGATTAAAAAATACTATTTAGATATAATAAAACTATACTATGCTGTGTACTAAGATAGCACACAATACTGGTGGTCAATGTATTCAGTTATTCGTGATCAATTAATTACAAAAAACACCCGTAGAAGATTGTATGCAGATTTTGATATAAAAATATCCATTCCAATAAGAGAATGCATTAGTTGGAAGCATAGGCCTACTTATATAATTAATATTATAATTTTATGAAAAGAATAAACGACGGCGTCCTTGTAATCTTCTATTCAGCTGGTTTCAAAGTGAGGAATTCTTTGACGAAAACCACAAGGGAAATTTGTGTCAGATAGAGCGTACGTTGATAGAATGCGATTGAGATCGAAGACCTTAGTGCGCAGCTTCCAAAATGTTAACTCAATATTGATAATCTTGCCGCGCCATCGTATGGGACAGATGGAGACGCATAATATCGACAATCCGTGTAGAGGGTTTAGTTATTGTAATTCTTATATGGCTTAGAAAACAATAGGGGCAAGGCTAAGTAACCGTAGTACATGTGCACTTGCATTGCCTAAGTCGCAGTACAATGGTTCTGGTATATTGCCGAAGTAACGTTATTACATGTGCTATTTGTATTGTCGAACATATACAAGTAAATATCTTTACACACCGCTTTTGGTGTGAACGCATATGGGAGATACATGATACAGTTCTATCTCAGAACGTAAATCGCTGAGTTTGTCGCCTCGAAATACGCCTCTGGTGTGAAATGACCTGAATAGTTGCGTCACCGAAGTTACGTTACGTACAGTGGTATTTGCATTACTGGGCATCGTTTCACGAAGCTCTCGTATCTACTACGAGACCATAAGCGCACCCTCGTAGCGATCTCTTATTCACGGCGATCGAACACTTACGAGAGCGCTATGGTCTCGTGGAGCATATTCGAGTTCTAAACGATACCCTGATGTAGAAGTTATATTTCAGTGGTACTTGAATTGTCGAACGTATACAATGTATATGCTACTGTAATTTTCTTTCATCAACGTTACAGTACTGAAAACATATCGAGGCATGGTTGTTTAAAACAGTAGTTCATGTGTACTTGCATTTCCGAACAATTTTCAAGGGAATGTGAACCGTAATTCGTTGACAGGTCGAACCTTCTGCTGAAACTTCTCGAAAAACCTTAACCAGCCTTATATTAATTCTCTTGGGTTTTCGTCGTAAGAAAGAATGTGTTCTTGAAAACAAACACGTAGAAATCGCAACACGAGAAAAACATTTAGTATTGACGTTAGATCCTAAAACATTCTCCAGAGTAGATAAGTAATGTTGTAGCATGTTTTAGAAAATAATTGAATTAAACATAATATGGACCGTAAACGTGTCGTGTTTAATTTTACACCAGCGGCAGCAACGACCTTCTTGCACTAGATTCTTAATATAAAAATCCACATGGTAGAGTAATCAATCAGCACAGCGTGTTTGAGCGGGGTATTCACTATTCAGCGAGCTAGCGAAACAATATAATATTGAGCGTACAAAGACCTCAACAGTTAGCCTATGCCAATTCGATCTTGAAATAAATCCAAACACTACTGACAGTTCAATTTCAAGCCATAGCATATAATAGTATTGAAAATGCTAGGTATATTTATCAGATATCGTGAATCAATTCTTCTTCATGTATGGTGTAAATTCCTGGGGTTTTTTAAGTGGCGTGTAAGTAGCAGTGCATAACGACATTAAACTAACCAATGTAGACTTTTCTGGTTATAAACTAGTCATAATTATTGAAGACTACACACACCCGCTTGCACTTGACACGAAACAGCGAGTCTGTCCTACGTAAATAGATCTCACTTGATCCGGGTCCCGTTCAACAAAGCGATCATTGCGCTACGAGATATCGTATTTGTAGCATAGACAGAAAGTTCTGGGTATCGTTTCTCGAAGCTCTCTTAACCGCTAAGAGACCATAGCACTCGCTTTGCCGATAGCTAATACATTGCTAAGAGAGTGCTATGGGCCCTTAGCGGCTAAGAGAGCTTCGAG
>JAUTBZ010124707.1:0-15327 GCA_032361785.1 Lepetodrilus galriftensis | reverse complement strand
CCGATAGCTAATACACTGCTAAAAGAGTGCTATGGTCTCTTAGCGGATAAGAGAGCTTCGAGAAACGATACCCTGGTTAGAAGTCGTAATGCGCCTATGATTAAACGATTTACCATGTGTTGAATAATCGATTCGCTATCTTGTCCAATTTTACCAAAAGGAGAAATGTCGTTATATCGTGATCAGAATGTAGTTTTGTAGAAGTGACTGGTCCGTATAATTGTAAACGAATTAACGTGTTTTGAATCATCACATAACTATCGACAACGTTTACCAAAAGGGGAACTGTCCATTATATCGGGATCAGAATGTAGTTTCGTTTTTAAAAGACTGGTCCATATTATTGTGACACTCTAGCATGGGAAGTCTCCACGCCCTGAGGAGCGCAGTCCTGCAACGTGTACTCACTCTCAGAGAACGTGAAGACGTCGGTCTGTATCTCGCCCTGCATGATCGCCGTGGTGTTGACGATGATGTCATACAGTGTGATGTTCATGATCTGTGCGATCTCTTCCTCAGAAAATATTCTGGAAAGGATAATATACAGATAGAGAAAACGTGATCCACGTCTTGGGGGGAAATTAGGACCATCTCGTTTAAAGAAATTATCTTTGAATTAAATGTACAGATAGAGAAAACGATCGTCCTACAGAACCCCAGAACTCACCCATTCTCTCTGTTCTCGAACCAGAACCTATCGCCGTCCCTCAGCCTCAGGAGCTGATCCATGATGACGAGGGAGAAGAGGGGACCCGGGCCGCGGGGCGTGGTCTCCAGCATACCCCCCACGTAGATGTCCAGTAGGCCCAGATTGTCATTGTGTAGAACCCGGAGTCTTCGTATTAGCTGTAGGGCAGGATTGGAATGATAAAATCAGTATACGTATTGGTTGCAAGATAGGATCGGGTAAAAACACACAATGTATCACCATAGGCGTTAGACTCATTGAGGCATCGGTAATAAAGAAAGTACAGACACTTGCTGCATGATATGATCGAAATAACGCATATTGAGCCGGCAAACCTGCCTGTAGCATACTGTATGACACGATTACGCTCAGTATGCTAGACTGACTACAGGATATCACTTATAAATATTAGTAAAGTTAAGTTATGACTCAATAATTCAATAATATGTCACGTATGCTATAAATACAGTCAAAAAGAATACAATGTTCAAGGTCTTCAACAAAACCAACCCACCCCCACCCCAACCACCAGTACTTACCTCTGGGTCTGTGGCATTAAGAGATGGGTTAATGTCGTCCCAGGAAGTGATGGGTTCGAGTCCCATTTCTTTCCTGGCCGTGTTGTAGTCGGGCAGGCCGTAGTCGCGGCCTCGCATGATGTTGAGCACCACGCAGTCGTGGCGGGAGTGGAACAGCGGACCGTAGAACTTGCCTGAAAGCAGAGGAACATCATCAAGTATATCTGGGTTAATTTCCATAGGCCGACCAAAGAGCTACGAAGGTCGTAACGTAATAATGTGCTTGGAAGCAGAGGAAATACCATGCAATATATCTGGCTTCATATCCACAGACGGATCGTAGAGCTACGAAGGTAGTAATTTATATGTGCTTGGAAGCAGAGGAAATACCATCAAGTATATCTTTGTGCATATCCACAGACGGATTATAGAGATACGAAGGTCGTAACTCACACATGTGCTTGGAAGCAGATGAAATGGATTAATTTCCATAGTTACTTATAAGCAGACTAAATTACGACCATAAGCACACATATGTAAGTATGCTGGTATTAACTACTAATACTACTGTAGTAGTAGTGTGTCAAAAGAAGGACATACACGGACTAAAGTACGACCATCGTATAAGTCCTATAAGGACATCGTCGTATTCGGGAAGTATGTCAGTATACTGCTACTAACTACACTATAGTAGTATTTATTCAAAAGAAGGACGATATTGATGCCACAGTGCAGTTCTTGTTCTAATGGTCCACTCACTACGTAGGTCCTCCACGATGATGTGGTCCTCTCGCTCCGCCTGCTGTGACGCCAATCCAAGCAGCGTCTCCTCCGTCCCCTTCATGGAGTCGTACAGCACGTTCTTAGCATTCCAGAAGGTGTTGCACAGACGGTGGGTCTTCAGGAACTGACACTTATCAGTTCTGCAAAGTAGAAGAGCAAATAGGTAATTGTCCCAGTTGAGTTGGGCGCCAATGTAGCGGCATCCTGGTGCTCGTGGGATTAAAAGTCGTTGCGACATGCTTTGACTACAGCGGTAATTGCTAGCGTAGTACTCTGATACACAAGGTTAGGACATTTCCACTGCTAATACAAACGTGTACAATATCTTACATGACTTATTAATTAATTTATACAAAGCAGTGTACATCAACTCGATTCAAAAGTGGACTACAGATGACAGAACATTTTATCCGTTTTAGATATATTACAGCGTCTTTTGAATCTACTTTTTTCCTACGGCACTGTCACGTGATCTGTACCTCTGGTAGAACCCGGATGGAATCATGGTGTCGATATACTTGATGGCAGCGGCGTCGAACAAGTCCGTGACCTCACTACGTACAGACGGGTTGTAACCTGCACGACACGGCAACAAGATGTGAGAGTAGAAACGACAAACTTTACTGTCAGCAGGCTTAAATCAATGTTTCGTTTACAATATTGCTTATATCGAGAATGCATTCATTTCCAAGACAATGTGAGCTACAGACGGATTCAGGGGCAGTAAAGCATGCTAGTGCAGCCACAACCCTGTGTTTTATTCATTACTTTGCTATAATTGTTCAATATTTCGCGAATAGAGTTAATAAACATGTTGGTTAAGCGTTGCCCGCAACCCCTGCCAGCATGTAGCGCCAAAGATCCGCCTATATTAAATCATTGGAAAGGGGAAGTAAGTTTCCGTACGGTTGTAAGGAGGCACTGTAGCGTTGAGCAGCATAGGCAGCCAGTCGTACACGATGATCTTCTGTAATACACAAGAGTAGAGAAATACGTCACCCGTGAACATCATAGTTATTATATATAAATATATCCTTTATTGAATTGTAAGGTGCTACTACTAATGACAGTACATTGCGTGGTACGACTTGATATGCTGCTTGGAAAGTTCTATAATATTGCAGTTGCATTTATTTAATATAACGTTGAAAGATAGCTGCCAAAATTAATCATATCGACTAGCAGGTCAAGCCATGTCACGTCAGGTCGAAGGTCAAGGTCAGGTCAGGTCAGATGAGGTAATATAAGGTCACGGTCACGCCAATTCAGGTCATTGTCATGTAAAGCCAGGTCTGATGTAGTCATGTCAGGGTCACGTTTGAGGTCATGTAAGGGTCAAGTTATGCCAGACAAGGACACGATCGTGTCAGTCCATGCCAGGTCATAGGTCATGCTAGGTCAGGAATTACCTGTAAAGACGCTATGACCCATCTCCTTGACCTTTCAAAGATCTCGTGCGGGGCCATATCCGGGTGAATACTGTTAATCTGGTCAGCTCGGTAGTTATGGTAACGGAAGAACAGCACGCCAAGGGAGAGAATTCCTGGGTTCTCGTAGACATGCGTATCTCCAAGCCCTGGAAGTATCCACGTCATACATGTGAAAGTGGCACGACGCTGGCTTGAACATGGGAATCAATGGCCATGCGAAGCAATCGCAACCAAATTGCCATGTTAGAGTTAAACTAAGTTTCCCAAGTTCAGAAAAGGTTAGGTTAGGTGTCATGATCAGTTTCTAGGATCTAGGATATTCAACTACATGATCTATCTGTGGCAATACCTACAACCCCTTCACAATATACGGGTACATGAATACTGTGACGGGCAGAACTTCAACAACAGAAGCAGGATGTCTTACTCCAAAGCTCCTCCGGGTTGCCAATCTTCTGGTCGAGGTTAGGGAAGATCTTGAAAGGAAGCCGGATGTCGTTGAGCTTGGGGTACCTCCCCCAGTTGTCCTCACACGCCAGTCTCCCCGATCCCGCCTCCCTCAGGTAGTCAGTCCTGACAACACTGCTACCGTACACGAAGCTGCCGTCGATGTAGCTGGAGGCCTTGTTAACCTGGACAACACACACGTCTGTCTGCTCTGATGGTATGTTATGTGTCATGGATGGTCATCATGTAGCATCTATACACCATACACCATCACCATATCTCTCTCTCTCTCTCTCTCTCTCTCTCTCTCTCTCTCTCTCTCTCTCTCTCTCCCCTATCTGTCTCTATTCTGTCTCCCCTCTCTGTCACTCTCTCGTATCTATCACTATATCTCTCTACATCTCTGCATCTCTCTTTCTTTCTTTCTCTCTATCATTATATCTCCCCCTCTCTTCCTCTCTCACTCTTTCCGCCTCTCGAAGCGACAGCAATCATGTTTGCCAAGTATTCAAATATTCCACATGGATATCGGTAACTAGCTTCATTTTATGGAAGATACTTTTTTTTTATTGCAATGCATTTCGATTAGGCCTACATTTCAGAGCGGCCAGGACCCACACATTAATTCTATATATCTTTGACGTCACATGTTCTTCTTCTTTAACTAAAACAACACTGTTCTTCGTTCATATGCCATTTACGTATGTAACAATTTAGTTTGTATTGGGTTACCGGGTTTCGATCCACTAACCTGTTTTCGTGGATTGTTCGGCGACTGGCCAGTGTTTCTAAGATACGCAATACGTTCATAAGGCATGAACTTATCTCCCTTGCTGTCGGGGTCAAAGTCGGGGTCACCTCTAGGAACTGGAATCTCCAAGATCTCTACAGGACACGTGACGTCATCAGTGTCAGATAACTCCCTCTGGACGAGCTGACCTAATACAAAGGGCAGACAACAATTGATATTCTGGACACCCTTCCATAATATTTCGTATCTACTATTATACCATAACCCTATTTTCACTGAGTATACAAAAACTACATATCGTGTCGATATTAGATATATCGTTTCGATATCTTATAGGTATCGTTCTAAAATAATTAGGTCCATCTAGCTAAAACACTTGTTGGTTCATATTGTTCATTTTCAAGGCATGCAATGCCAATGTTGACAAATAAAGACGAACAGGTTCATTTTACAGGATTATGGTAATGGAATTTACCGACATATTGCATTTTAATGTTAGGGTATATCGTTAATGGAACATTATTACTATAGTGTCCAACATTTCCAACAGACAACCTATTAATATTTTGTCCTGGTTTTAGTTCAATCACGCAGTCCACATTAAAGCTTCTAAAACAGCATTTAAAGTTTCACAAGCGATTTACGCTAACGTTTCCATTTACGTGATATGTATATGTGTCATCATTAAAGATGCAATGATGATAAATGAAATTAGGAAAACTTATGATTGGACCCTCTTTGAAATACTAGTAAACGAAAATACAGATCAATCGCTCACTTTTATTTCATATCCATTTTGGATTAAATATACCATTATTTTACAAAATGAGGATAGGTAATCTAGCTTAGCGTCCTTTTTAAATTCCATTTTCAAACTAAGAGAGAGAGGGTTATTATATTCTAGGATTGGAAGTATTTCATGACACCGATGGACAGGTCGTCACTGTTGATGCTCACCAAAGAACGCATACAGAGCTGTTCTGCGGTGATTGGAGGGAAGCCCGGAGTCACCCTTGAAGACGTCGTTGCTGATGGCCCGGGGGTTAGGACGGTCGCGACCCGAGGGCAGGTACGTGAAGTCACCATAACTCGTGGTGACGTTCCTGGCCAGAGGACGATCTGAGGAGAACAAGGAAAATAGTGAATACAAGTTGTATTCCAGGGATCATGCATTGTATGTTTATTGCATTCTTTTTTCAAAGGAAAATTCGTTTCAAGAAAGATAAACTATGAACAAAATATAGAAGAAATAAGAAACATCAAACATGTTTATTAAAGTGTCGCACATGTTACATAATATTTAACCTATAACGGGTGTTTCAGTTAAAAAGACAATGTGCCCTGCCTAGCTAGGCTTATTATTAGACAGTAGTATATATATATATATCTACATTAATGTCTACATAGAATATGTACATTTAAGAAAACAAATTATATATATACCTTGATACTTTTCCCCATATTTCTTTGTTAAAGTATATATATATATATATTATTCTATAGGGTTCTGTTGCTATTCCCATCGTAACATCAAACTGTATAATCAATATAATATTGAAATGATCTTCACATTTATGCGCGGATACTGCTTCCTTTGTCTATTTGCATTGCAGAGCGTCAACAAAGCATTAACCAATACTACAAGCGTGACGAGCTGGTCAACACGACGGCTATCATGATCGCCGCAATCCAACAATAACTTCATGATCATCCATCAGCTCATAGTGGCTCCAGGATAGACAAAGGGATAAACTCATAATGATAGGATAGTTCACAGAGAGTAATGTGGCACATTTGTACCTAAGATTAGAAAGATAATCGCTATTTCCCTCATAACTCTGCTAACTAGAGCAACAGAAATCGCCATTTTACTGCTATTTAATAACTCGACGTAATTTTATGAATATGTTTAAAGGCGAGAAGTAAATATACGAGACCAATATAAGATAATTCTGTAAGTGAGTATTCAGCGTGGACTGGATAATGAGCTTCCTGGATGAAGCTACGGTTGACAATTTGTCGTAAAGGTTTATAGACAGCTCACCGAGGTTACAGTCTTTACACATGCACACAGTGCGAGGTTACAATATCTATAGCCTACACAGTGCGAGGTTACACTATCTATAGCCTATACAGTGCGAGGTTACAGTATCTATAGCCTACACAGTGCGAGGTTACACACCCTATTTTTTTTTAAACAGTATTTATTTGAAAACTTCCGGGATTCATGAACAGCCAACTGATATTCGCAGGTTTACTGCAACATTCAGCGCTATGGAATTTTCGGGTTTCCTCCGGCCCTAAACTGATACTTATAAGTGAAATAATCTTGAAAGCGACACGAACCCAAATTAAAAATATGTCGCAAACAAACATGAGCCATTTATAATCATATATATTCATAGCTTCTGAATTTTCCAGTAGATCAATGTAAATACTGATTCAGCAAATTTGAATATTAGGAAAATACTAATTAAATGCATGTATTTGACATAATTTCGTGCATTTACACTCAACAAAAACAAGATAATTCTTGAACATCCAAACTTATCTACATATAATTTTAATAATGAAGAATTTCCAAAGGTCGATCTACAGGTTCCAGAAACTCTTCAAGAACTTGAAGAAACATGGCATGACGAAGAATGACACCAGCTTCCTCAAGCCGAGCTCCAAATTTGGTAGAAAGCTTCGCCACAAAATATCTTCTGGCCCTTGAGTTATTTTGTGCTGTATATTAAAACAAATAGATACGCAACGTAAGATAATCTTCATTAAAATTACGAGAGAAATAATCTTAAAAGCGGCCCTAAACCCTGAATGGAACCATCCAATTAACCAACCATTAAAATTATCTTGTTTCGTCAGTAAAATACAAACATCGAATAGTAATAATTACAAGATTTATACGTTCAGTCGTCTGGACTATTACGTAAGATTTGTTTCTATTACAATATTGTCGTTACTTTATGGATGCAAGGAATGCATGATATACTAGTATGTATATTTAAAAGGTAATCACGGTATTTACACTATATAATGGAAGGACATTACAAAACGTACATTTATATAATGACAATCATGTTGTCATTGTCGATGTCTACGCTACTACAAGTAAAGTTATAATACAAATGATTCATATATAAATGTTATGTAAATTTGAAATTGTACTGCATTTAAATTATTTTGATTTCGCATTCACGTTGACATTCTACCCATTTATCTATTTAGAATTCATCTAAATCTATACTATACATGTGTTCGTCTGTAAGTGTGTCTGACTGTCTGTGTCTGTCCATCTGTCTGTCTGTCTCTGTCTGTGTACTGTATATCTGCCGGAGTAGTGAGTGTATGTGTCTGCTCTGTTACTGTCTCTGCTTCTGTCCGGAATCCTGGCCAAATTAACTGCAGAATGACTCTCCTTTGCAAAGAGATAGGAATTTGTCTTGCCTTAGCAACTTAGATACGACTGACTCTCTCTCCCTCCCTCTCTCTGTGTGTTTGTCTGTCTGTCTATATGTATCTCTCTCTCTCCCTCTCTATTTCCCCTCTCTCTCCACTTTCTCTTTCTTTCTTTCTCTCTCCACTCTTTCAATCTCTCTCTCAATACATCTCTTAATATATCTCTGTATTTCTCCCTCTCTCTCAATCTCTCAATATATCTCTTAATATATATATATTTCTTTCGCTGTCTGTATGTCTGTATCTCCCTGTCTCTCTCTGTCTCTGTCAGACCTGCCTGTCTGTCCATCACCCAACCATCCACTCATCAATACTATTGCAATACTTTGTACGATTCTGGACGGCTTCATTAGGTGCACTTCACATACATCTACTGGATTAGTGATACAGTATATATACTTATAATCCCTTATCTCCCTACTGGCCACTTCCTAGGTTAATACATGTATTGTATATTCAGACATAGCTGCGTGTGTGGGACAGTGGCCTAAAATTACAGTAAATGTAAAATTGAAAATGAAGTGAGTAGGACATGACCTTTGATGAATGGCTAGCATGACATTTATTTCACAATTGAGATTCCTGGCATACTACGAAACATATGGGAAATACAGGTATGCCATTGTAATGAAAAATGCATTGCAGGATTTAACATTTCAAATTGATTGAGACGTGTGGGACTCATAACACACACACTGACACATTAGAATAGTTTTAAAATGATAATAAATGTAGTATTAATAGAACTTATTAACAGATTAAGAGTAATCAATAATCGATACCAGCGTCTTGCATGAGATATACGAGATAACAAAATTAACCTGAAATTATGTACTTTAGTATTAGTTAATAGCTCCCTCGTCTCCGTTTTACGTTATTACTAACCGCAGCTTCATGACTATCCTAGTTCACAATCTAGCATCGAGTTTATGAAAGCTAGTACATATTTCACAATCAAGCTCACAGTTTATATGGAGATTTGTGAACAAATACTTTGAGTTGAGCATGAAATCGTACTGAAAAATGGTTCGAAATATTCACCGGCACCCAAAATGAAGACACCATTTTAATAAGTGACCGAACATACACATAACCAAATTAAACCAATCCGTTGCCATACCGCGTCATACCAAAAAGACGTTAAAAGATGGGAGTTGTCGTCCCCCTACGCTAAGATGCTATATCTATTTCAGTTTTCACTACAGTTGCTTTGATTGGTCAACACGAAAACAAAAGATGACGTGAAATATGGTACTCTTGAAATATTGGCTTTAAATATTGGCGTTAAATATTGGAGTTAAGATGTTTTCCATGGGACGTTAATGGATGCATATGGTAACAATACTACGTTTTCGAATGTATTTGCAAACTCTTATGCATAATGCTATTTCTCTAAAGTCTAAACACTATGCTTTAAGGTATAATTGACAGTGTATTTATACTGGTTTGAATAAAATTAATTGATATATGATGATTCACATTATAAGCTACAGACAACAAAAATACAATGTAATAAAAGATAATTAAAAAAATCTGCCTTTTTCATCATATTTATATGACGCCCTGTCTCTACTACACCAACCAAGCAGCATTCACGAGACAATTGTATTTTATAATAACAAAAGCTAATCCTTTCCAGGAAAAACCCCAACAACAATAAATAAAATAAAAACATCACCACTTCCCAATAACTACTATTTATCGTACCGTTGTCTAGCCACATTGCTTATTTTTATAGCGGCAGGCAGACCGAGAAAAAGAGTTATCTTGCTTGCTCAGTGTTATATCTGGGTTACGCTTTCCTTGACCTAGTGGTACAAAAACACTCGGGTCCTCCTATACGAACCGGTGTAAACTAGCACTACAACCTCAGCAATGGTATAGTCTAAGGCTGGAGTTAGTCACCTTATATATTAGTACAGGGGTTCCCTATAGTATAAGGTAGTATAGTATTGCACACACGTAGATGCAATTTGTTATTTCCACAACAACATCTTATGCAGTGTGTGAAAACCTACAGGGCTTAACTTTTAGAATACAAGTCCTGATTGATGTACTTGAAACGCAGTGTAGTCCCTCTGTGAAATGGAAACCAGAAGGAAATAGTGGTAAACTTGTAGCCCGGCTGGCATGGGACCTACTTTTCTGTCTATCTCAGTGGCACTAGTTGTTGGGGGAGTATTATCTTACCCACTCTTTGCTGCAGTATTGATAAATGACTAGCAGTTGTCTACCTAGCAGTTTCTCGCGAAGACTCGAGGGAATAGAACCAGTCGCGTGCGAGTCACATGGGGAATTCAGCCAACCATAGGTTACGTTGGTAAGACGCATTTACGTAAATCCAAGGGTGTACATAGTTTATCAACTGAGCTTTATACGTTTAAACAGCAATTAACTGAAATATTCCCTATAAAAACAAATTATAGGTAAAAGTGCACATTGGTCAACGCAATAACGTGCACAGAAACCCGATCCGTACAGGTGGGAAAATGCGTTATGTAACGTTATAATTATATTATGCACATATTACACTGAACTGTTATGTACAGGTTAGAATAAATGCTACGGTTATATATGTAATAATTATACCAGTGTTATAGTTTGGCATGCAATGTATTGACACCCCTATTTCGTCGATTATCTCGGTAATCACCACCACTACTACCACCACCACCATCATCATCATCATTATCGTCATCGTCATCGTCATCGTCGTCTCATCATTACCAGCAGCAGCAGCAGCACTATCACCACTACCACCACCATCATCATCGTCATCATTATTGTTACATCTTTATCATCATCATCATTATTATTATCATCATCATCATTATCATCATCGTCGTCGTCGTCGTCGTCGTCATCGTCGTCGTCATCATCATCATCATTATTACCATCATTATTATCATCATCATTCATCATCTATTATCATCATCAACACCACCAACAGCACCACTACTACCACCAACAACACCATCAGCATCATCATCATAAAAAAACCAACCTCCTCCTCCTCATTATAAATACTTTCTATATAACGCTATTATAACATTTCTGATTGCACATATACTATAACCAAAATATGAATAAACCACACTGGCAAGAAAATATGATTTCTTGAAACAGCGATGAATTTAGCAATGATACTTTTCGTTCTAACTAAGTAAATTATCTGATAGAACTGATATAACAAGGCGACAATAAACTTGTGAACTTTCTCAGCATAATACCATATTGGTTTGATTACCGCATCCAACAGCTATCATGACTGGCACCAAGGTAATATATTAGGATGCTACTGTAAAGAATAGCAACCGGCGACATTTCTTGCTACCAAATTCCACTAATCAAGTATCGACAATAGACTGATTTATACTAATCGAAAATTGATTGGAAATAACCGAGCCAATCCCAAATTCAAAGGCTGGACAGCTTTCTTCAACAAAGGATACAAGGATACTGAAAATAGATAACACGGTGACAATTGTCGAAACCAGAAGCTCAAAGTGAATCTATATAAACTGTTGATTAAGTTTTCCGATCTCTGATTTATCAAGTCAATTCATCATCTGGTTTCATGTACATACAAATACATACACACATGTATATATATTTAAAAGTTTCAAAACTTTCTGTGAATCGTACAAAGCAAACACACTTTCTAAAAGTCTACCTCTTCAAGATATTTATGTTCATTAATAGGAGATGTTTTTATGAAGAAAATATAGCTAAAAATACCACGAAACTCCAGAAGGATTTGATTAGTGGTTGTATGAGAGTTACCGGTATTTTGACAGCCACATTTTTAGATTTCTTTTCTGAATGAACGAGGCCCGGTTTATTGAACGTAGGTATAGGGTATCTGCCAATGGCCCAATCAGAGGTATATTTGTATTATATTATCCCTGATGAATGAAAAAGGAAACAATTGTTTAACATAGACTCTCGTGTGTTCAATTAAGAACACGTGCGTATATTTATGAAAAGGAAAATAATACGGTACCATAAAAATCCCCGGATGTAAGTTTTTTTTTTTGGCGATCTCTCGCAAGATTTTTTAAATGTTATTTTGAGACGATCATCTTGTGCGTTAGAATTGTTGGAATATCAAATCAAGGTTCGTATTCTCGAAACTTCGTAAGTACTAAGAAGTTCGTAAGTACTAATTAGAAGTTCGTAAGTACTAAGAAGTTCGTAAATACCAAAACTTTGCCTAACTGGTTTCCTGCTTATGTTAATCTTTTAAGATATTTTTTCTCACTAAGAAGTTCTTAGCTATGAAGTGTCGAGAATACGGGCCCAGGACTTGACTTATTATTTTAATAGACGCTAGATATACACTATTTAATATTATTATTGTATATATTCCAATATCTCCCAATCTTTTAATAAAACTATTGTTTTTATATTAGCTGAATTGATACTGGAAAGTTGAAACAATATTACCCGATTACAGATGAACATTCGTGTTGAAACATTGTCTACTAATATTTATTTAAATACCACGCAATCAATTTGTAACAGTATGATATCGCAGGCTGAGCTGATAAACGTTAATGGAACCTCCCGTGTGTAAACTGTCACTATAATAAGATAGACATGTACCTTTAATTAGTATAACAACGAATGTGAAATTGGCCTACTTCGGGGGCTTACGCTAGTTTAGCCCGGAAGTGTCACTGCGCATGTCAAAGTTGTTGCTAGACAAGCTTTTGTGCTTCGTGGGCCGTCACATAGCACGTTCGTGACGTCACTCTAGCATTGCTTTAGTGACTCCGCGCGAATTCTAGCATTGCTCAGGGGGCCTATTCTCGAAACGTTCTGACGATCGTACGACAATCTTAACGAATCTGTTTTTAGTGTAAGAAGTTCGTAAGAACGTTTCGAGAATAACCCCCCTAGATCCTCGATAAACCGCCCGAAGTAGGCCAATACATACACTAAATGATTGTTGATGCAGACACCAACCAAAAATAAAAGCAATATTAAAACGAAGATAAACTGTTCATTATCAGTTCCACAGCATACGTAATTACGTATACATAACAGTAATGTTTTTCTGAACAGTGGCACTTTATAACAAATAGTTCTTCTGAACAGTGGTCCTTTAACAAATAGTGATATAAACTAACTGTTCGTGTCAGATAACGAGGTCTAACGTGTCAGATAACGTGATCTGACGTGTCAGATAACGATAGAGATGTGACGTTTACAAAATAGATGACATAAAATATTCACAGCTTGGGTTTAGTTCTGGTAATGCGAGGAAACACGATGGACAAATCACGCATGCTCTCTCTAATAGGCCAACTTAGCCAGGGAAGGATTGTACCAGATTCAGGCTGAAGAACCATGTGTAATGAAACTCATTAATTAATTTCACCCCATTAGCTGGATTTCACAGTTCTGAATTACTGCATGGGGATTGACGAAGGAAATGGAAACTCGATGTTGGTTAAAACTAGGAGCGTATTCGATTCAACGTCCGACCTACCCTAGGGTGACAGTCGCGTGATGAAATTAGCCAATGAGGGTACTCGTGTCATCATGAGTGTTTTGTCATTGGCTAATTTCATCACCCTAGGGTTGGTCGAATGTTTGAAACGAATACTCTCTAGGATATACGAACACCGAGAAATAATGTTTGGTTACTTGACGATGGCTAAGCAGTAGGCTACTTTTCTTACAACATTTAAAGTTTAGACAATGTAAGATATATTTTATTTAGATGTTGTGAATATAGAAGCTTGCTTGGAATTGTTCATTATAAGTATTCAATGTCTTCAAAAAGTTGAACAAAAACAAGGACTACTGCACCATTAATAACGACCTACACACTACATTGCATCTTTTTGTTAACCCTCTCCCTGCTGGATTAGACAACATCACTGCTCATTAGAGCATTTCCGGTTGTCTTCAGCAGGGACCGGGTTAATGGACATATGCATTAATAATTGTGGATTATAAGTATGTAGAATAGTATTTTTAGATATCACCTTTCAATGCTGCGAAAAACAAGTATGTCAAGTGAGAGAAAATTCCATTCTCTGTGATTATATACCAATAATCGTCGTCTTCCACTTATAGAATGACATTGGAGTAATTAGCTTTCATGATGCGTTAATATACCAGCAGTGGGTTACCAGACCAAATTACAGGCATGTTCTTAAAGTACATCTAGCCCCGAGATTACGACAATTTCTGATCGTACAATTTCCTGCTCAAGCTCAAATTATATATGAGGAATTGTGAACACACCTTTGAGTTGAACATGAAATCGTATAGGAAGAAAAATGTTTCGTAATATCGAGGTCAGGTTTATTCTGTAAGTTACCTATTGTATTGGGAAACAACGGAGAAAATGGATATTTCTAAAAATAATGAAATCAAATAGCATTGTATCTATGTGTTAAACATACATGTGAAGTATGAATTACTGGGCAAGAACTATTCGGATGATTCTTATTGCAAGTAGAATGTAATTGCCAGCGGTAGCATAACGACATATCATAGACACATAGCCTTAATACATCGTCAATTGTCAATACGTGCTAGGTCTCTCTGGTCGTGGGAAGGTGGGTGGGTCTTGTTTGCGGGTCAAAGCGACAATTTGCAACATCCCATCTATAGATGATTATTATATATATATACACTATGCCCACAAATGGAAGAACCAACACTGAATACGAAGAGATCAGATACTCTTTGCATTACAAAGTGTAAATAATGTTTGATACTATCAATGTGATGGAACATATCAAGATTTATTTTGTCATGTTTATCTATAAATATTTGCTATGCAGTAACCTGATATAACCATATCAAAGAAATATGCACTGTGAAATATTCCCAGAAGTTCGTAGTTGCATGAGGTTAATATTAGGAGTATATGTGACCACCACCACCACCACCACCACCATCACGCACAGCTAAGATGCCATTAAGTAATGACATTGACGTAAGTTTGAGACACGATGCCACAGATATGTATGACAGCAATTCCTCGTTGAGTTATAGTATTATAAATGTTTTAATTTTTTTTTGGCATTAGGGTTTAGAGCCGTTTTCGCTTTCAAAATTCTTCCACGTATTAAGGCAGGAACAAACACGCAACATCCGTAGCGCTGACTGTTGCAGTAAACCTGCGAGTACCGCAACAACTTGTTAATATGGAGTGAAAGTAATGGTGGGAGCCTCATTGTGAAACTGACTTCCGGGGGCATGAGGCTCCTAATAATGACAACTACT
>JAUTBZ010124696.1:0-15327 GCA_032361785.1 Lepetodrilus galriftensis | reverse complement strand
CTACTGTGTCTACTTTTATTGTCTACTTGGTCAGATTGAGACATACATCCTATATTTAAATCTCTCAGTATTTCAGAGCATCGTATCTGTCTCATTTCAGGATGGGAGTCCGTTCATCGTGTGTACGATGTATGCATTTCAAACTCCTATATTCTATATTTAAATCTTTCAGTATTTCAAAGTGTTGTATCTGTCTCGTTTCAGGATGGGAGTCCGTTCATCGTGTGTATGACGTATGCATTTCAAACCCCGGAGAAGTTGTGCTTCATCCTGGACCTGATGAACGGAGGCGACCTCCACTATCACCTCTCCCAGCACGGCGTCTTCACCGAGAAGGAGGTCCGCTTCTACGCCACCGAGGTCATCCTGGGCCTCGAACACATGCACAGTCGCTTTGTTGTCTACCGGGATCTCAAGGTGCGTACAGGGCGCGGGTCTCGTAAGCCGTAGTGCTTTAAAATCTGTTCTCATGTACCAAAATTTGGTGGTGTTTTTTTTAAAGAAATATACTGATTCTGAATCTGAATCTTTACCCAATCCTGTGATATTTTCGATCAATAGATGAGTGAGTGAGTGAGGGAATCGTTCACCCATTTGCGACGACATCAATAGATGTTAAACTAAGCTAAGGCTCGTAGCTTTTTTATTCTGCATTTCTTTGTATTTGTCACGTATGGGTGAGAGATTCTCACTCCGACGTAAAACAATAATTCACCCAGCCTGCATTTTTTGCCATATAATCACAGCTTATTTGTACACAACATATTTCTTTTAAACTTTAAAAAAATAAAATTGATCTGGGGACATATTTTCGAAACGCTCTTACGAACTTCTTAGCCTAAGAACAGGTCAAAGCCATGCTATTAGAATCTCTAAGATTGTTGTATGATCGTAAGAAAGTTTTGAGAATAGGCGTTCAGATGTTCTGATATTTGAATATTTGATATTTGAAGTTGACCATCGATCTGATGTTTAATATCCATATTTCTTACTCAAATTGATGTATGTGTTCTAATGTGTAGATTATAATTTTTCAGCCAGCAAATATTCTCCTAGATGAAAACGGACACGTTCGAATCTCAGATCTTGGCTTGGCATGTGATTTTTCCAAGAAAAAGCCCCACGCTAGTGTGTAAGTATATTGTGGGATTACTTGAAGCCTCGGAGAGTTACATTTGGTGTGTGCGGTCGTGCCTACCACTGAATACCAAATAGTGTACAGACCGTGATTAGGTAGTACGTTATTCCACTATCTAAGTGGTATAAAATACTTTTGCGAAATACTTTTGTGGAGCTTTTGCAATGTTCATGAGTTCTTGAGATCAATCAAGGTCATTACTATAATTATTGAGTGATAAGAAATATACCATTGTTTTCTTGATACATCTCGTATATATACGGTATGTACAATTGGTTAATATAAATGGTAGATTTCTTAGTGATAATGTAGAATATTATTCTGGTGTTGTTGTTTTTTCAAATATATATGATTGATATATGATGAGTTTGGAATGTAACATGCAACCTTATGTAGAAAAGGTTAATGTAAATGGAAGATTTGGAGTTATATGTAGAAGGTTATTCTTATTTTTGCAAATATTATGATTGTTATATGATATGTTTGGAGTGTAACATACAGCCTTTTTACAAGATAAATAATGTAATTTATAATACAAATACAATACAAAATAGATGATAACAAAGGTATTATTTTCAAGACATGCCGTGTAATCAAATCACAAACTCGATCAAACAAATTTTGGGAAAGCACAATATCATTAGATTCATGAATTAGAAAGAACTTCATGCCAACCCACACTTTAAATATTATATTAAATATTAATTATCTAAAGTAGAATTGTTACTTTCAGAATCTCATAATAACGAAGGTCACAGAGATTAACATTAGCCAACAACTATTAAGCATTGCTAATATGGAATATTGCTACTCCTCTAAGAATCCTTGATGTAGTTTTGAAATCAATGGAGCCTTTATGATCCATAACATGCATAAGAGGACACACAGACTCACAGTGCAAATATTGCTATACAGGACCTTGCCATGCCAATCAATACTCCAGTGCAATAAGTAATATATACCTCTTTTCATTAATACACATTGATGCAAACATATTGATACCAAACACTGTTAATATAGACTGACGTGTCAGCATTTAATATGCTTGTAAATGCAAGTCAGCAGTTTTATAAGATAGCGATTATAACATGGCCTACAATTTGCAGCCTTATAATACGTGATTGTTACTTTTTGTCTTCAATAGATAATACAGGAGGAATGTTTTCTTTAATAGATATTGCATTACATATTATTAAATTTATATTGTGCCAAATTCATGCTCAAAACATACTCGTAGTACTACATTTAATTTATTACCCCAATCAATGGATTTGTGTGCTCTCATTTTCCTTATCAACTCCCCGTGGAGTATACAACCCAAGCTTCCATTCAAGGCGCTACAAGGTTATTATTCACATGGCTATTTCATCCTACCGGGTACCCGTTGTCTGGTGGGTGAACACAGGCATATTATGATGTATATTTGTGGACTATCTGAGATCATGCGATACGTAACAATATGTATGTGTGTATTTTCAGTGGTACCCATGGATACATGGCCCCAGAGGTGTTGCACAAAGGTACTGCCTACGATTCCAGCGCCGACTGGTTCTCGTTCGGCTGCATGCTCTACAAGTTGCTCAAAGGGTAAGTACTGACTGGTTTCTGTCTACTATACAGATCATGAAGGTCCTGAGTCAGTAGTGACAAGAGTATGAGCCCCAAATAAGTATTCATTTTTTATTTTTAGATTACAGGTACCAGGTTGATCACCTTGGTCCAACTGCAAGATTCTATTCAGATACATTATTCGTGCATTTCTAAGTGGTTGAAATATGCGGTAGCTATTGATCATTTATTAGCATTCCTTGTGCCATGAATCTTATGGGTCATGAGACCAAATTTCAATGAGTCCATCTGTAATGTTTTCGGTTGTTTGGAAATACAAAGGTTTATTTTGATGACTGAACAATAATCATAAGATGCAATTATCTTTCATCTGGCTATGAATGTTACTGACTTCTATGACGTTCCTTGAGAGACTATACAATGATGCAGTCATTATTTGGACACTTTGATGAGTTATTGTGTTGTTTGTTGTTTCCCAGGCACAGCCCCTTCAGACAGCACAAAACCAAAGACAAGCACGAGATCGACAGGATGACCATGACTATGGTAAGACAGTCTGTCATCTGTGCACCCTAAATATCTCGTCGCTAATGGGTGAAAGATTCCTGTAGCAACGTTAAACTCCATTATCACTCGATCACACTAAATATAATTACTTTTCTTTACTTTTCTTTACTTTTCTTTACCTTTCTTCAGAGTTGTGAGTGTGTATCAATGTCTCTGGGATGGAAAAACTAATATTGCCCTGTAAACTTGCATACATTACATGGACACCTCCATGTTTCAGAACGTGGAACTCCCGGACACCATGTCGCCCGAGATGAAGAGTGTGCTGGAAGGATTGTTGAAGCGAGAAGTCGACGACAGACTCGGGTGTAAAGGACGGGGGTGTGTATTAATTAATTCCTAGTCTGTCTGTATTAAATAGTCTTTGTCTTCAGTGTACAAGAGGTTTCAAATTCTTGTCTGTGTGATATTGCTAACTGCATTAAGTATTGTACGTTAAGTATTAAATGTTCTTCGTTTTCAGAGCACAAGAGGTGAAGGAGCATCCATTCTTCAAGGGCATTGACTGGACACAGGTGTACCTCCAGAAGTACCCGCCTCCTCTCATCCCGCCCAAGGGCGAGGTCAATGCTGCCGACGCTTTCGACATCGGATCCTTCGACGAGGAGGACACCAAGGGTATCAAGGTGAGTAAGACCTTGGGGACGTTCCTTTTGTCCTTTTAACGGTTCTAGCTGTGTGTCCTGTCTGTACTCGAACTGTGTTCCAAACAAAAGGAAGGCTTTGGACACTTCTTGCATGAGCAAGATGATGGCAAAGAGTTCCCTTATGTGTTCTCTATCCCTTGGGAATGTTCCTTTTGTCCTTTTAACTGTTCTTGAGACATTGGCTAGTTTGGTAATTCGCTTACAAGTTTCTTTGAACACACCCCAGGTGTAGTTTTCCTTACTCTGGTACGTGATCATGAATTCACTGTGTCCTGTTCCCAGCTGACCGATGCTGACCAGGGCCTGTACCAGAACTTCCCGCTCGTCGTGTCAGAGCGGTGGCAGCAGGAAGTGGCGGAGACCGTGTTCGACGCCATCAACGCAGACACCGACAAACTGGAGCAGAAGCGGAAACAGAAGCCCAAAATTGATGAACTGGATGCAGGCAAGTGATGACTACCTGTAGGAAATGCATTAGAACTACCTGGGTCATGGGCCATCTTAGTCCAGTATTGTAGTTTTTATTTTCTATACTGTTATTCATAATCACTGCTTTATAGGACATTAATGGGAGTTGTCAAGCCGAACCAATGCAATCGTTGTTTATGGGGGTGAGTGAGTGAGTGAATATGGAGTTTAACGTCGCTGCGGGAATCTTTCACCCATTTGTGACGATTATGGGGGTGAAAGATTCCCTTGGAGCAGGTGGTAGTGCAGTGGTAGAATGTTTGGACTTTGAAGCCAAGGTTACATTTCTGATGTGATCATGAGGATGCACTGTCTGTACAATAGTACTGCAGTTATTCATCCTTGGTCTGTCAGTACTGGTGCTCGCAGGTTTACTGCAACATTCAGTGCTACAGATGTTGCGGGTTTCCTCCTGCTAGAAACTGACAAGCTGTGATATAAGTGAAAGAATCTAGAAAGCGGCTCTAACCTCTAAACAAAACATAAAACAATGGGGAAAAGAAAAATTCCCACTTTGACGTAAAACACGCACTGAAACAATGACAACAGTACCTTTGCATCTGTTTAACTAAATGACATACAAGCATGATGATCTCTTAACATTTGACTTGTCGCTTCAGGTCCCACTGACTGCATCGTGGAGGGGGAGGTGTTGAAACTGGGAGGCCCCTTCTTACAGACCTGGCAGAAGAAGCACCTCAAGCTCTACCCAAACAGACTGGAGTTCTACCACAAAAACCGCGACAGCCAGGTGGTCAGAAGCAAGGGTGTGGAGGTAGGGACAGGCCTCTTGTATTGTATTGTATTAGAGTGTAGGGACACGCTTCTTCTAAACTCAGAAACAATTGTATTGTATTGGAGTGTTGGCACCCAGTGCCACGAAGCATATGGGTGAAAGATTCCCTTGGGCTGGGTGGTAGCGCAGTCGTAGAACATTTGGACTTTGGAGCCCCTGGTTCAAATCCCATCATGGGAGCCTGACATCAATGTTAGCCTAGATCCTAGGCGCTATGTAAATTTATTATTATTATTATTATTATTATTATCTCATCTTTTCAATCGATTGTAAACATGTCGTAAGATCAGTAAGTCCCATCCTCCCTCTGCGTTATGGCAACAGGTCCTCTAAGTTTTGAACTGTATATTTATTGTCATAGATTAAAGACACAATAGAGGTAATTCAGGAAAATGACGCCTTTTCTCTTCAATCCTCCATGGGAATCACGCAATGACAATAAACCCTCCAACATAAAATTGCATTATTTTCCCTCACATTTCAGCTCGTGTCTATGTTTGACATCAAAGAGGTTGCTGGTGACTTCCAGAAGCTGAACAAGACTGAGAACTGCATTATGATGCAGCTGAAGAATGACCAGAAGATGGTCATCACATCCCCTGTACGTACCAACCACCCGTCTTAAATACCCACCCCACTCCTCCCCCACTCCAACTCTGTGGGGGACAACTGATTTGAAACTAGGCCATTTATCCCAGGGAAGGTTGGGAATGGGAGAGGTTATACACTGCAATCACATTCCCCTGTATACATGTTGCAGAGAACACTATCAAAATGCAAGTGTTCATGCAATAGGGCATCTTCACATACATGTTCAGAAATCAAGTTATGTCCCTTGCCTTTGAATGGAGCTCGATGGCTCGAATCTGTAGAATCTGCTATTTTGGAGTTTGGTAATTTTGATATTTTTGTTTTCTTTGTTTTATTTTTTTACTTTAATTACAAAATTTTCAAAATTTTACGGATACATATTTGATTTTGATGAAAACCATTTGGCAGAATAAATTTTATCAGTAGTTGGATATGCTTCAATTGACAGAGAATACTGATGTCCTCTGAATGAAAGCTCCTCCTACAGTATCGTCTCAAATGTTGCTCTTTTGTCTTCACAGGATCGCGTGCTGATCACACAATGGAAAGACGAAATAGTCAACGCATTCAAGACCTCTGCTCAAATCATGGCCACCATGAACAAGAAAGCCAGCAAGTTGTACGGCTCGGACCACACAAATAGTCCCAGTAATGAGAACTTACGAGCCCCTCTGGAACACCGGAACAGCAACGGAAGCTAGACGGCCGCTACGGGACGCGGCTCCCCTCGGACAAGTTTTCAGTCAAGGTCATCCCGGCACTCCCGACGAGAGCGCGAGACCCTCTGGGTGCAGCACTCTGGAGTGCTTTCATCATGTGATTCAGCGTACTTTGTCATGTACTACTATTATGTGGGGATGTGTTTAATATATGCCTCCCAGCCAGCCAGCAAGGATGTGTATTTTCTGAGCTTGAGACGAGAGTAGTCTCCCCTTGTGTATATGTTGCTAACATAGCAGATGGGTGATATAAACACGGTTAATCATCTGTATACATATTTTGCCAAGGTCAATGTCACTTTTAGATGGAGGTGCATCATTTATATATAATTATATAAAAAAAGAGAGATTGGCCTTGAGGATTAACCAAGGTCGATATGTCGCTGGTGGGGAAAGTGGATATCGACCTTGCAGTGTCCTTGAGGATAGACTGGCACGGATTAGCTTTGTGCTGGAAGGAATGGCTCATTGAAGTGAATGTCTAATATCCTTTTCCAGTAAAATGAGCAAGCATTGTTTTATGTTCTGGATACTGGAGATGTTGCTAGTGTTGACAGAGGTTCAGGAAGATTCACGGAGCACCAGGGGTTGGTGGATGCAGGAACGCCCAGTCAGAAGTCCAGTTCAGCACAGGAGGAACGTCATTTCTCACATCGGACAGAGCTCCACACACGGACAGGCAGTGCGGCCGAGTCTATACACACTGCACCGTGTACACCCCCCCCCCCCCACCCCTCTTCTAAGTATTTCGTATCTCCTCAATATGTTTTGTTTTGACAATTGACCGAAGGACTCGCAACAGAGACGTATTGATGAATAGATGTCTTGTTTGTAACCACACGTATGTCAAATATATATATGTCGCCGCGACAGAGGTACACATCACCTATCTATATAAGTATCAAGGTTAAATCATAGTCGAGTCTGTCTCACAGACTGTACTGAGCATCCGTCTGCTTGAGTAAACGTAGTTACTTTAGTAGTTTCCCCAGTGTGTGGTATACGTTCTATGTATACTAGTTTAGTTAAACCATACCTTCTCCAATTATTTTCATTCTTTCAAACCATTGGCCACGAAGTATAATGCTATATTGCCTCGTTGTCATATGTTGCCCTTACTTATGTCGTTGCTTGTCAAGTCCACAATGACGTCATTGCTTGTCAAGTATACCATGACATCATTGCTCGTCAAGTATATCATGACATCATTGCATGTTAATCCCACCATGATGTCATTAGCTTGTCAAGTCGACCATGACATCGTTGCTTGTCAAGTATATCCTGATGTCATTGCTTGTCAAGGCTGCCTCTGTGTCATTGCTTGTCAAGTATGACATCATTGCTGGTCAAGTATATCCATGATGTCATTGCTTGTCAAGTATATCACAATGTCATTGGCAATTGGACATTGCTTGTTAAGCCCACCATGATGTCGTTGCTTGTCAAGTCTTACCACATCATTGCTCGTCAAGTAAGTCATGACGTCATTGCTTGTCAAGTCTACCACGACGTCGTTGCTTGTCAAGTGTACCATGGGATGCATCTCTAAGTCTTTCATACCTTGATTACCATGTTCATTAACATGAGATGTAGGTCGACGCCTCGTCTAACCTCTCATCGCATGTCTCTCTCTAGTCACGTGACCCTCATAGAACAATCTCCCTCTCCAATGCTAGTCGGCGAGCGCCGTGTGTGTCCCATTACCATGGTAACACGTTGCATTCTTAGGAGTATACATTATATATGTATACATAACATCGTTCATGATACTGGTATTATTGATATCTAGGAATACTTAAAAACGAGTATTAAGCTTCATGTTGTTATGTTGTTTTGTTGTTTTAGATGGGGCTGGACCCACCCTGTTTCTTTTTTGTTTTGTTTTTTTTCCCGTTATTTTTATTTTCATTTACCATCTTTCAGTTGCACATATGTGAGTTACCTCCCCTTGAATGATCTGGAAAAATGTCCCAATGATTGCTTTTGATGTATGTGGAATACATGTTTAATATTTATACTACATCATTTCATTCATACGACCGGACTTCATCTTAAATTATCAGTTTTGATATACTAGATTTGGGCATTTTCAATATTGATTTGACTTTTATCTGGTATAGTTTAGTGTGTATACCTCACTGTTTACATACTGGCCCTTTGTTGTTTGCAATTTGTACATATCAGTATGTCGTAAGAATTGCATAGTTTTCCTTCTTTCCTGTTATAAATGTAAAAGTTATGAAGAACTATGGTCCCGGGCAAGGCTAGTATCCATGGCAACCGACGGAAAGCTCGCCTTTTCGAGGAAATGTTCGGCTTTAGTTTATTTATGGTCCTGTGAGTTATGTGAAGGAATGCGCTTGCCAGAGTGAAATTAAGATAACCTATTGTTAATAACCTATTGTTATGTTTATCATTAATTATGTTTACAATTTACACATCCATCCACTGTAGACAGAAGGACAATTTGGGGGTGTTTATAATAAATGACATCCATTACTTTGTTACAAGTTCACTTTCTAGCACAACTTTGTATTGAAGCCACTTTGGACAACAGAATATAATTTTCAGTTAAATAGTTGTAAATCTTACTTATTGTCGGAACAGAATTTTTTTATCTTAAAATGTTTTTGGAGCTGTGTTATATTACGAACATATCAAGTTACTTTTTCTATTTATCAATCACCCGTTGTCATATCCTCGCACCACAACGATAATTAATTTCATTCAGGACTCACTTCATGTGTTACATCTGGCACTCATCTTCAGAGAAACTTGTGCAAATAGTTTAAGAGCTATAAATAGAACAATGATACAATCTATTTCATTTGATAGATTTTTACACCAAATTCATCAGGAAAACTATTTCATTGGTTGGCTATTTGCGCAAGTTTCCCTCTAGATGTGTGCCAGGGGTTCCACATGAAGTGACTACGGAACCAAATTAAGTATTGCTGGGGTGTGAGGATGCATTATTGTCATGACCACAGACAATTAGTCTGTAGAAAACCAAAGACTACTTCTTGGAGTTAGTCTGCCAGCAGACAGTACATATTTAGTGCTCAGTACATTGATTAAAGATGTCTGTGTTTTGAACAGCATGTGCCGAGTTGGATACAGTGTGTATTGGATACGGTGTGTATCGTGCGTATCCAAGAAGCTGGATAATGTAAACTGCAACATATTCATAACGCAACGTGTCTCACGAGTAACATCATTGATGAAGATTTTGATCTCGTTTTATTTAGAACTTTATGATCTTGTGGTAATCTAAAATTAATTTCCATACCTTTTTTTTTTAAAGAGTGGAGACACATTAACACTCTCCCTGCTGGATTAGGCACAGTCACTGCTCTTTAGGATATTGCCGGTTGCCTCCAGCTGGGAGAGGGTTACTAGAGATTGTGTGCTGATGTAACCAATGTCTTGTATAGATGTTACAGTGCTGAAGTTACATAGCTCAATGTTACATGTGCTGTTTCCATTCAACTTTGCATAAAGTATTTTATGAATATTTCACATTTTACATTATCCATTCATTTAATGGCAAGTTGATCACGATGTACTAGTATATAGATCCTCACATTTACAAAGTTGGAAGTCTGTACTGTCATGGTATTGCCGAAACAAAATGATACCAAATTGTATATACTCTAGATTATGTCAGGACATCTTATTGATGAAAGTTTGCTTTAAAAAAATATTATATTTATCTTCAAAATAGCAAGCCATTTTTAAATGTAATACATTTTGCAAGCTATATACATAGTGTTAAAGAGCTATGTTGTTCCAATGCTATCTGAGTCGCTACGCAGCCTTTCAACTTTGTAAGTATTGGTCTAGTTTTAACCCCCTCCTTGCTGGATTAGGCCCAAGCACTGCTCTTAATGACATCTCTGGTTGCCTCCAGCATGGACAGGGTTAAAGGCACATGAGTATTTTTTCAATGCTAGTTGCTGACTTTTGTTGTGTTTTACACGAGCCCAAACACCATTGAATTTACAAATATATATATTTACCATGTCCCCATTCTATACTTTACACCAGTTGGTATGGGATGAATTGAGTATTTTAAAATATTCTAATCATTTTTAATGCTTTACTTGGCATAATTTGCCTCAAAACCAAACTGGTCAGTGTTTTTAATGCATTTAACCTGTGAATTGTTTTAATATTTTTAATTAAAATTTTGAATTGCAATGGAGATATTTACTGTAGTTAGGTTTTGTTTTGTCTGGTCTGGACAGAAAGGAAACCATTAGCTCGGTAGGATAACTAATTTGTTGACAATAGGTTATTATTGACGATATTCTCGATGACTTGGCAGAACAATGGCAACATTTGGAAAAATTACTCATTTCCCATTGGCAGTGTCTGTTAGTGGTGGAACTTGATAATTGATCTGCTTGAAGTGGGAAGAAAACCTGTGAATATCATGCTACAGTCGCTTGTGAATTGGACAGGGACAATCAGTGAGAATTGGTGTTAATTATCTCCATCCATTGCCCTATCCAATCGGCATAACATCTACAACACTTATTGTTATAGCTACGTAAGGCGATATACCAATATATATATGGCAACCGAGAATGTGGCATGATGGCGAGAGTCTATTACCATGGCAACAATAAATATGGCATGTTTTCATCTACTTAGCCCACTGTGAACTTTGATGACGAAAAAAACACATTCCGACTTCAAAACTTCAGCAAGCAAGGTTCAGTGAAGCTGAGTAAAATCTACACCCTTTTGACCTTGTCCTCGTCATTTCTATGTTATTTTGTTAATTTAAACTTTCATCAGTGTAAGAATATTCCCAAATATTGCTAATAAACTCGCGCATCTGTGTAATTGTACTAATCCTTTCATCATTTTATACATGAATTTTACCAATTATACAGCCGGTTGAATTCAGTTTTTCAGAAGTGACTTTTTTTACCCATAACATTACAATATTTACAATTAACTTTTAACAGTAAGATTTGACAGAGAATTTTAACAAGTTAAGATTATATGTTTTAGCATTATTATGATTTTAGATGTTAAAACTGTTATTATTATTATTAATTTCTCCTGAATAATGTAGCATTATTAACCCAGATCTTTGATGCTTGTAAATTGCATAATTTCTCGATGATTAGCATTGCATGCTTGAGTAAATTGACTTGCCATGGATCATTGAAGGGAATTAATTGTCAAAATATATTTTCTATTGGCCAGCTTGGAGTTTAGATTTTTGCACAGAATACGCATGCATCAAATGTAAAAGCACAGTACCGGTATCTATGGTATGGTGTAACGCTAATACAATGCTTATCATAATCGACTAATACCGTATGTATGTCTCAATGGTTGTAACAAACGTGTAGCACAAAATAGATGATAAACATGCAATATTAGTGTGACTACACCTTGAATAGCTGTTTATGAGGTTTCACCTTTGACACGTGTATTCCGTGTGTATTCAAAACTCCGAGCTGGCTTAATAGCATTCTTTATATGAATCTCGAATTGTATAAAGCATGTTTTAAATCATACCTATAATACCAAAATTTATGTTTTTTTAATGGGATTTGTCCATCAGTATACAAAGAATCTCTTGACATTTTGTAATGTTTCCCTCATTGAAATGGGATGGGTTTGGAAAAATGATTGTCACAAATTGTATTTTGAAATTCACAAAAACCAATGTTGACAACTTTAATAGCAGTCACACCAACAATGTTCCAAGACTGGTGCATTTCTTCCAAGATATTTTGTCCATTTCCTTATTTAATTTTTTGTTTACATATGAAATGAAGCAAAATGAACACTTTAAAAAAATTCAATTTTTTCACTATTTCAACTATTTTGGACCCTTGTAAAAAAAATATTGTAAATATTGTAGATAACATAATGTTATCTTAATGTAATGATGTAATGTGCTATGATTTAGAAACCATATGAAGTGTTCCTCATTCTGTTTTCTTATGCCGGTGGTTTGCAATTGTCAAATAATTTTGGAGGAATTACGAAATTATTAAATGTTGTTAATTATGATCTCTAATTTGTAGCTACGTTTTTTTGGCTAACTAGTGCTAAAACAGTTCCTGTGCTTAAAACTAGGAATAAGTAATCTATTACCTGGAGAGACTAGCTGCACCATTTGTCTCAGTTCATTGACGGTGCTACGAGACCAGTTAACTTACACACAGGTTTTTATCACCAGTGATCTCCCTTTGCTCTAGCTCGGCATGTTTGCCAATACTGCATAGATAAGTAACGTGATTGTACAAATTATGGATCTGCATGTGCAATAGCAAACTTATTTATTTCTTAGTCTTTCCATTGTTATTGAATCATGGCAAGAAGCATTTGTTAATGGATGTTGATCAATTGATTATGTTTATAGATTTATCGAGATAAATATTAATAGAGTAGATATGAAATATTAAGGAATGAAAGATTAAGGTTATTTTGCTAATAGCTTGGCAGTTTCAGGTTGACAGCTGCATTTATTTTGGATATCACCAGGTCCAGAGATTGCGGAACTTTCTGAGTAGGATTTGATGGTCAAGCTGAAATTTTTAATGCAGATTTTTGAACGAAACTATATTGTTATTACTTTCTAAGACACATATTTAGGTATATATGTCTTTATGTATACAGCTGGTATATACTCGTTAGGTATGTGTCTTACCATATAGCATATATAGTTGCTACTGATACCCCTCCCAACATAAACAGATCACTGCAACATAGAAAATTCATTAACAAAAACCTTCATTAAAATGTATAACTGGTGACTTGTTCGGTTACCAGGTACCGTAGGTTACCATGGTTACAAATGACGAGAGCTCCGTCAGAATGTAAATAATGGATACCTCGCAATTCATACTCCAAATACTATTCTGTAATATAATAAATTATCCATATCACGACTAAACTCCCGCAATGTGGAACATTCTTATTATTGATCCACGTTTTCTTTGACATGTTTACCAGTACATGAAACCATGGGAACCATGTTCTGAATACGAATGTGTATGTAGCTACCACTGTGCTATGAAAACCCCTGTTGCAGCCGCTCCTAATGTGAGACTATGTCTCACTGGAGTCGACATGCCATAGTGTATATTGCCAGAGTCGATAGTAGCCAAATTATGTACTGGCTCACTTTGATCCCAAAGGTCCAATGTCCTTAACCCTTTCCCTGCTGGATAAGGCACTGTCACTGCTCTTTGAGGCATCTCTGGTTGCCTCCAGCATAGAGAGAGTTAACCATCTCCCCGCTGGATAAGCCAGTCACTGCTCTTTGGGGCATCTTCGGTTGCCTTCAGCATGGTGAGGGTTACATGTCATGACCTGCGTGTTTGGTTGAATGTTTACTGTTTTAGTTTTCATTTTCAAATATCCCGAGCCGTTTTGGCCAGCTTACTATTGAAGAAAGATCATATTGATTTTAACCATGAATCGATTGTGAACACTAAACCATGTATTATTAAATAAATGGAAATAATTCGTTAGAAGAGGTTCAGCTCATTTGTTACCTTGAGATGTCTCTGTTGACCTTTTCCCAATTTCATAGATTATTCTTTATTTACTTGTCGCATAGTAAGTTGTCGCCTTTTGTCTATTCAGTGACACATACACTGATAGGAATAGATTGCCAAGTGAACTACAGACCTATCAGGTCTATTTTTATAGTGAAATGTGTCTATTGTTCCAGAAGTATTCTGTGTAGAAAAAACCCATTGAGTCCATTTTCATTATGTATTTATAATGCCTACATCTGATATGAAGCCCAAGGTGTATCAATCTGTACCATATTCTTCTATTTAATGCTTATGTCCAATGTGTCATACTGTTTATATTGCTATGAGTGAACTTACGTAGCCATTTATTAATACTTTTCCCAGATGGTTTTCAATTGTATATGTGTGGAAAACATTAAACATGCCAATATTTGTAAGTATTTGTACATGAACAGCTAGCCCACTGTATGTATATAAAGCAAGATAAATATATGTGTTATTATTATCAAGAATCTCATTCTTAATATATTATGATTTCATGCACAACCAACTCAGGACTGGGACATTCAAGGGGGGGGACAACTGTGTAATAATGTCCTCCTGGTTTCCAGCTCAGTATTGAGGAGTTTTGTCCCTTGGTTCAGGGTCGAATTTTCACAGCAGATTCTGAGGTGGCTGTGCAGTCTCTTTGCTTCAGTATGTGTGATTTTCACCTTTTACATATTGTGATGATATTGACAGTGAAGACTGGCAAGTGGGCCTCCACACAGTACTGAAGATGGTCGTAATAAACGAAAATTTCTGACATCGATCTTGTCTTGTTGTCTTGTTATGAAGCTGCTAGTTGGGTCAAAGATGTGGAAGAGCTAAAGCAAAAAATAAATCGCTGAACATATGGAGAAAAAAAAAATCACTCACTGTCGTTCACTAGGAAGATTTCCCGCAGCGATGTTAAACTCCATATTCACTCACTCACTAGGAAGATGTATGTCATGGTTGATTCTGGAGCTGTATTAATTACGCGAGTAATTGCATGCGAGTAATCAAGATCGTCCCACAGACAAGACAATATGAATACCTCTGGAATGGAATGTCCATTGTCAATTTGAATGCTGGAATTTGGCTGCAAAGCTGTATTGACTGAAGCTGTATGTTTTGGTTGACTGAAGCTGTATGTCATCGTTGACTGTGCAGCTGTGTAATGGTTGACTGGATACATGTAATCAAGATCGTCCTACAGACAAGGCAGAGTGAATACCTTTGGAATGTTCATCGTCAATTTGAAAGCTGGCAGTTTGATGCACACCATTAGCTTGAC
>JAUTBZ010124685.1:0-15327 GCA_032361785.1 Lepetodrilus galriftensis | reverse complement strand
CCATATGTAAGCTAAAACACACGTAATGGTAAGTCATGTACAAATATATATATTCACCTGATACAATTCACATTACACTATTGGGTGAAAGATTCCCGCAGCGACGTTAAACTCCGTATTCACTCACTTAGAGCATAACACTTCAAAATATACTCGCTATCTGGTAAAATTTAGAATATGAAAACTTTAAATTAACTAATTGTTCATGCACTGTATTCTGGTGTAGCCAATTACATCATGTCATTTCTCTACAGTGTATGTTCCCTATCATTAACGTTATAGCATGTGAAAGCAGTACTACCTTCTTTCATACAATGTGTGTTGATTGGACACATCTTATCTCAAATTTGATATATATTTTTCACTGCATATCATTTTCTTTCTAATAAGAGTCATGTGCTTGTCAATTTGTTTCTTCTTCTTTGGTACTACATGTATTCACTTTTAGCATGATTATATATTCTGCACCATCACGATCCACTTTCATAATACTGCACCTAGCTTACTATACATGTATATGCAGATCTTATTTTAAAACACGTTAAATGTTTTGTTTAGGAGAGTTTGTTTTGTACGAACGTAATCAGTGCTTGTATGTTTTATCCAAATGGATCTGTGTTTTCATGTGAGTACTGTATACTGACTATCTGTTCTGTGCAATTTGTGATAAATCAATTCACATCAATCAACTGCCTGGTCTGTCTGTCTTTGTTCCAACCATTGTTTGAAAGGAGAAAGTAAAATTTGTAGGATATTTATCGTCGCAAATTGGTGAAAGATTCGCGCAGCGACAACTCCATATTCACTCTCATTTGTAGTATATTTCAGGAATTCAACGGAGAAAGAGATAGGATAATAATTTTCAGGAACACAAAAGAGAAAGAATAATGTGAACAAATATTTCAGGAACCTTACACAGAGCATTTCAGAAAGCAACATTGAATAGTTTAGGAACACAAAAGAGAGAAAGAAAGATGTGAAATATATATTTCAGGAATCCAAAAGATATAGAACAATGTTCAGTATGTTTCTCTTGGGGACCTAGAAAAATGTTCAACAGAGAGAAAGAAACTTGTTAAATATATTTCATGAACCCATAAAATAAAAAATAATGTTCAATATGTTTCTCTTTGGTAACCAAGAAAAGTATTGAGTATACTATACACCAGAAACCAAACGGAAAAATAAATCTGTCAAGAAAATAATGTTGGGTATATTCAAAGACTTATATCGACCTATGCACGTTCATGCCAAGGAAACAGGATATAAACGTGTATTTATGTGGCACGGTTGTCCTCTCAGAGTGGAGAAAGTGATAACAAAATGCAAATGCACATAATGGATACAATGCAAGTTGTGATTCAACTATACTTGGACCCATGTGATTTATTACACACCCTTGATACCGACACTTCTCTATAACATGATCCATAACCATAAGGTATAGTCCCTCTGGAGCAATATCTATATAGCTGTATTCAGGACTGTTTTATGCCTATGCATACACGGTGTAGATGTAGATTGTGTTTTTTTCACAGGTTCAATTGCCCAATAATTTATGGTTGTGTCTTCGAAGTATTATTTTGAGATGGGCATTGAGACACTAGGCCTGCTCTTCAAAAGGGGTCGTCCAGGTAGGCCTGGCGTAAATAATTTCCTACTACGGTTAACACCCTGATTTAGGCCCTGACAACAGTACAACCAGTACAATAAATACATAACAATTCTTAATATAATAACATCAATGTACTTTTTCTAGAAGATTGTTCCTTATCTGGAGGCCTATTCTCGAAACGTACTTACGAACTTCTTAGCCTAAGAACAGTTCGTAGCCATACTATAAGTATCGCTAAGATTGTCTAACGATCGTAAGAACGTTTCGAGAATAGCCGCCATGGTAAACAAACCTGAGTTCAACATGTTCAAATATGTTTGTAGTATAATATAGCAGAGAGAGAACAAAACAATGAATAAATCTAATATGTTTATTAAGGGCTGTATTCACAATACTTAACATACGTTTAACCTTATTTCCCCTGAAGACAACTTACAATGTCAGACATATACGTCAGCGTAAATAATCTAACGATTTAAAGGGTTTAAAAAGCTATGATTTATAAGAACTAAATATGGTCTATCAGAACTATTTATAACTCTGAATCAATACTATAAAGTTTGAAATTAATTGACTCTTCCTAAGAACGATGCTTCCTTATTCAACAACCAATAGTGTGAAACACGTATGAGATCAATAATCCACACTAAACTGCAAAATAACTTTTGTTTTTTAAGCAAACATGTCAACAGGAACTCGTATCACGGCGTATTATTCTTATAGCCTGAGTTGAGTAATGGTCCTAAATGTAATCGCCTTTGAATTACACATTCAATACCAATCTATATATTGCTGTATAGGAGAAGTGGCCTGCTTGCTGATTCAGACTGCTTACTGCTATATGGCTCATTGATCCGTCCTCGAGCTGTAATAGTGTAAATAAGGATCATTGTCAAGCTCTATGAGTGTAGAAAAGTCGGCGTCATAATCTGTCCACGATAATCGATATATATATCACTTTATGCTTGACATCCACAGGGGATCGTTTCTTGAAGCTCTCTTAGCCGCTAAGGGACCATAGCATGCACTTTATTTGCAGATAGCTAACACATTGCTAAGAGAGTGCTATGGTCCTTTAGCGGCTAAGAGAGCTTCGATAAACGACACCCAGTTCTTTGATTCCTCAGGTTTTCAGATTTGTCCATGATAATTTTGGAACCAGTTGATTGGGTCCGATATTAAAATAATTATACTTGGAAATTAACAGAAAATAAACACATTAATTAAAAGACAAAGGATAAAATGTACATTTCATACCCTCAGATTGTCAATAATTTGTATTAATTATTTCTATTATGCATATTTTACTATTAAACCATAAAATTGATTTTTACTTGTCACCAATTGTCTGCCCGTCTTTGTTCAGGTTCAACGATGGTTTAATGCGACTCGTTCCTTCACCATTTATTATTATAATTGTTTAAAGTGGGGACAAAATCAGGTTGGTGTATATCTGTAAACTAGGAAATCAAATAACGTGGTGATCTATTGTGGTTAACTTGGTCTTTGAGGTCCATGGATGTTTAAGAAATTTTTTTTTTTCAAATTACATAATCATCTACGGGACTATGGTTAGCTTTAATATTGATGAATTAATAAAAATGCGTTAGACATTTGAGATTTATCATATTGTTGGATGCTAGCCGTGTCAGAATTATGAAATTTTAGAAAAGGGATAAGGACTTCGATTTTTTTTTTATAAAGAAAATGTTACATATATTTTTCATATTTACATGGTAATCTACTGTACCTAGTTTTGATATCAATTATTTTTTTAATTCACACTTTTCATAATTATGTGATAATCTACCTTCAATCTCAATGTTTTTAATTTTCTTTTAAAAAAAATATATTGTTTGTCATTTAAGATTGCTCACATTTGAACTGTTTATCAGAATTGTGAGATTGTTTGCTGACATTAAAAAAATGTCTTATTTTCTTCTCTGAAATAGGAATTGGTTTTGTCCATCCAAACTGTTGAAGCTAGATTGTCACAAATTTGAGACATTTGGAACTAATACAGTCTGGAATTGTCTTGACAGTAAAGACCACTTAAATCCCGAGAGATAAAAATACCACTGACAGAAAACTCTCAGATGCTTCAAAAGTCCAAATGTCATTTTGACCAGCTTAATATAAGGGTGCTACAAAGCTGTGAAAGTGACGTTTATTGATGATGGACGGTATCGTGACATGTACTCTATATGGAAGTATTCATTTAAAAATATTTTACTAAATTACAAAATTAGCATCGAAAGTACATCTAGAATTATTTTGAGCTGTTGAAAAACCTTGGCCGATCCAGAATCTATTGATTTCTTCCGATATATGTTTTATCTGTGGAGTCTACATTCATTACTGAAGTTGTTGTCAATTATGAACCTTCTGAAGGTCAAGGTCAAGGAAGTGATGATGCTCAGAGACCATGAAGCTCAGCGATAGGCCGTCCTATGCTGAGATACTCTACACTATCAATGGCTGGATTGATGGTCAGAGATTCCTCGGCCTAGATAACATCCAGGCCTCTGTTCCACAGAACGCTCGTATCGCTACAAGAGTCGTGGCTTCTCCGCAACTCCATATTAACGTATAGGGGTTACGACTCGTAAAGTTGTGATCATTTGGTGGAATAGGCCACTGGAGTTTATTGCACCAATATTAGTCTAGATGAACAGAAATAGGAGGATGGTCTATTAATTGTGGGTGTATTTAGTTACTAATTGGATTTGTTAGGCAAAAGCATGTCGGAGACGAGAACGAGAATGATGTAAATATGAGAGACGATATGCACAGAATTTCCAGTAATTGCAATGAGGTTTTCTGTGAACATTGATTCATTGTAATAATACACTAGACTATTTGTCTCAGAGATATTCCTGATAAGATTTTCCAGGTGTTTTTTTTCATTTATTGATTATGATATTCCATGGAATACAATGCTTTGAATATTTTAGAGATAAAGGTATTTTGTGAAAGATAACAAAAATTAAATATATAAGACATTGTGTTTTTGAGTGATCATATATTTTTGTCACTAACAGGTAAATTAAGACATTAGGTTTATGAGTGATCGATAATTTTCATGATTTATTCCTACCGTTAGTAAAAGTAATAGATCAATGCAGGGTTTGTTTTAGAGTCAGGTTTTATGAATATCTCTTTGTAAGCTGGACATTGAATTCTGGTATAAAACAAATATAAGATTATCATTCTGATAAAACAAGCAGTAGTTGATGATGGTTCTGGTATAAACTAATCATTAGATGATTTGGGGGCGGGATGTAGCACAGTGGTAGAATTGTGACTACGGATCCAAAGGTTCCAAGTTAAAATTCTGCCCAGGAGGCCAGCATCAATGTTTGCGAAAGTTACCTTTCTGACGCAACATTCAGTGCTATGGATGTTGCAGGTTTCCCCCGTCCCTAAACTGACAAGTCATGATATTAGTGAAAGATTCTAGAAAGCAACTCTAAACCCCGGTTTAATTTGTCTTTAAAATTTTAAAAACACAACAAAAAAAAGGATTTTTATACTAAACCATTATTAGGTGATTTATGCAGATGTTGGTATATATAGTAAGATAATTACTGAATGATGATTAAAACAGGCTTCAGATTATTAATCCGTTATAAAACAAAGTTAGATGATGGTTTTGTATATATATTTTCAGGGTATCTTGGGATCTGGGTTTGCGTTGAAGGTTCAACAAAAACAGCGGCAGAAGCACTTCAACAGACAAATTCCAACAGCAGCATCTCTCATTCAGGTAGTGTACCTTTAATTGATCTAATGCTGGTGGGTGGTAGTGCATTGGTAAATCATTTGGACTTCGGATCCAAAGGCAAAGGTTCCGAGTTCAAATCCCACCATGGGGTGCCCCGGTATCAATGTTTGCGAAAGTCTGTCAGTACCAGCCAGTGGACAGTGCTATGGATGTTGTGGGTTTCCTCCTGCCCTAAACTGACAAGTCATGATATTAGTGAAACAATCTAGAAAGTGACTCTAAATCCAAATTCAAAGAAAAAAATATATTATTATCTGGACGATAGATAACATGGTAACTGATAATACCATTTCTCAAGGAAGATGATGTAAAATGTTAAATTTGATATTTCAGTGTTTATGGCGGTGCCACGCCGCCGAACCCTCGTTCAACTCTAGCGCCACCTGGCGGGTCCACATACAGGAGAAGGGCCACCACATGTTGAGCAAGCAGTACGGACTGAACCACAATCCGTCGGCGCTGTCTCGCATGGCGAGGAGGGCCAGTTTGCTGAAGAAGAAGCGGTCGTTCCGAGGCTCCAGCCCCTTGGAGAGACAGGAGAGTTGTTCTTCCTTGTCCAACTACCAGCTGGATGCAATCAAACCAGGTATGCATAGTGCTGCATCTTCTCCACAAAGTCGAGTCATGTTTTTGCGTATTTTTCTGTATAAAACTTTTTTTTAATAATTATTTAAGAAAACAGATTGAGGTTCAGAGGTGGTTTTATCACTGCATATGATAAACTGCATTTTCTCCAGGAAGTCGAGAATGTTTTTGCGTATTTTTCTATATAGAAATTATTTTTTTTACATTATTTAAGAAAACAGATCGAGGTTCAGAGGTGGTTTTATCACTGCATATGAAATAGTTTAGAACTGATAAGTGAAAGAATATTGAAAGCGAAAGCGACTCTAAAACCCCAATTTAAACAATAATAATAATAAATTTGATTTCAAAATGATTCCAATAGGAAGAAATGTGCAACACTTGTAGCACAGAGTATTGCAGTCAACCCAGAACACATGTGGCATTAACTGTTGCCCTAAACCAGTACCACTGGTATCATTAACTGTTGCCCTAAACCAGTACCACTGGTATCATTAACTGTTGCCCTAAACCAGTACCACTGGTATCATTAAGTGTTGCCCTAAACCAGTACCACTGGTATCATTAACTGTTGCCCTAAACCAGTACCACTGGTATCATTAAGTGTTGCAGTAAACTGTCAATGCTGGTAGTAGGCCTACGGTAGCAGTAAACCACCAACACATAACCCTGCAACACATGTAGCTCTGATTGTTGCAGAAAATCTGCAATATGTAGTAGAGTATTGAGGTAAACCTAAAAGAACTGGGAAAATAGCTCAACCTGGCCCCGAGATTACGAAACTTTTCTGAGTACGTTTTTGTGCTCAACTCAACTCAAACATGACGTTTTATTAAAAAAATTCTGAGTTGAGTATGAAATCGTATTCAGAAAAGTTTCGTAATCTCGGGCCCAGACTGCGATTTCTCGAAACAAACTCAGCTGAGTTTTGAACTGAGTTTGCGAAAACTTCCATAGACTCAGTGTTATAACTTGAGAATAAGCTTGAGCTTGTGCTCAAGTTACAACAAGAGGAAATCTCAGCTGAACAAAATCAAACTCAAACTCGAGAAATCCGTGCCTGGGGGATCAATATGCTTCTACGTCATCAAATTAGACGACTTTAAAATTCAATTGTCTGCTCCTATGAGAAACTGTTTCCATTGTGCAGACACGACATAGAAGGTAGATACACCACTTCCTCTTTCCTGATTAGAAATTGGATGAAATCTTTGCTCCATCCACACGCAGATAGAACACGTACAAACACAAATGTAGATTGGAAAAAAAAGCTTCGGAGGAAAATTGCTATTTCTTCGATCCCAACAATGTCTTTCATCCAGCAAAGATTAAAATGTAAATTGGCCGCCCTTGCATGTGATAGAACTGGCTGAGTCTGTATAGATATCTGCAGAGAGAGACACATCCAATTTTAAGTAATTTTCTGCCGTCTCGTATTGTTAGACGCCATTAGAACTCAGCTGTTCAGGTCTAGTCTCTGTGTAGACATATATTTTTTTGCACTTTTGTTCAAAGCACAGTACATGTATAGCCTACATTGTAGGTTTTCTGATAGTAGAGAAGAGTAGAGAAAAACTTCAGAGTAAAAATATATGAGATTTACCAGTAGTTTTCTTTCTGATGGTAATACGAGTTTCCCTATTAAAAAGTGAGTTCAACTTTTCTGGAGATCAGAGATGCCATAGAGATCAGGGTTAACCTTTCTGTTAACCCTATAGAGCAGTTAGGTTAACCTTTCTGGAGATCAGAGATGTTATTTAGAGCAGGGTTAACCTAAACCCTAATTTTAAAATAATATTAAATACCAAAATGCCTATGAATAAGGAACTGTATGTCTAACTAGTCCTTGTCAACGATGTTTCATATAAAAACTTTCATATACATGTACATCGAAAAAATTGATAAGGACTACCTGTATACATATAGGAATAGATAAGACACTGAACATGAGAAAATACAGGTATACCAATTTGTAGAAGCACATAAAAAGTGTGCATGATCTATACTGGTAGCTACAATACATCTACAAGCTGTGATAAGTGCAAGCATCTTGGAGGCAGGTGTAAACCCCAAATATTTTTTTTGATTTTTTTTTTGGATTGTACATAAGGAAGGACAAGATTAATAAAATGAAGAAATATTTGTACAATGTTAAAACCTCACTACTGGATATATTCATCCCAGTTACGGTTCTACAGGGCACCTCTGGGTGCCTCTAGCAGTTAGAAGGTTAAACCTTTTTAATTTCCTGTTGCAGGCACCCCCACTCGTTGTGGATCCATAGGTCGGGGGTCAGAAACTGAGATGTCGCTGGAAGATGAAATAGACGGCCCAGACTACATCTATAAGCCAGAGCAGTGAGTCACTCATTCAAATATACATGTTTTGGGCTGGAGGTACACCGGTAAAAGTCCTAAAATGTACATGCAATTCTGAATATACATGTACCGTATGTGATTGTGGAATAATAAAAAGCTAAATTAATATTTCCAAAATTCCTACTGGTACATGTAACATGGTCCTTAATTAAGTTAAGTATATATTTTTATGTCATCAAGTCAAGTGAAGCTGGGAGGCTATAATTATTGTCACGTATAAGGATATATTTTCACTCATATATTCCGTTATCCTACCGTCAAGCATATAATAAAACATGCTATTTGGGAAACACAGTTAAGTATCCTCTATATATTTATTATTATTTAAAAAATATTATTTTGTTTTAGTGCATACTATAACACGTACATATTACATTCATGTATACAATTTTTATTATGTGTAAAATATTACAGGTTGACAGATGCTCATAAAGTCATGATAAGGGTCATACGAAAAATAAAGTTCTTTGTGGCAAGAAGGAAGTTTTCAGTGAGTAGAATCCTAATATATATTCGTAAAGTCATTTCTCATTGGCAATGTATTAGTACAAAGATAAAATATGCAAACCGCATGAAATGTCAAAGAGCAGATATGTGAAATAATTGTGCATTGTGTGATAAAAACATGTACTTGGGCACAATGGGTCATCAATTAATGATTCATGGTGGAAGCAAAGCTAACTTCTCCCAATTATGGCAGCCATCTTGATTTTCAAAATGGTCACCATTGTTTAAGTGACATTTTCCATAGTATATGGACTTTCAAGTCACACTAGAAGATAAACTTTAGTGCTTGTATTTTCTTTCTGATGTAAAGTTATGCACACATAATATATTCATATTACCATAAATTGATGAATACTTTTTAATTAGTTATATAGTAACAAGTTTAATGAAAATCCTTTTATGCATTATAGATTATAGTGTGCACAGCTTTTCTCTCTGATTTAAAATTACATATTATTGTATAATTCCATATAATGATGAATTATTTTGAATTTGTTATATTGTCCAATGAAAATCCTGATAGATTCTATTTTCTATACAATTTAATTTCATATGACCAAGATGGATTATATATTAGAATGGTACCCAATGACATAGTTTTTGTTTCCAGCAAGCTCGCAAGCCGTACGACGTACGCGATGTGATAGAGCAGTATTCTCAGGGACATCTCAACATGATGGTCAGAATCAAGGAACTACAGAGGAGGTGAGAGATCAAGGTTTGGAGGTCAAGGTCAACCTCCTAGACTGGCCTTTTAACTGATATACTCAACAAAATAAATTACGGGTAAATAGCGTTTTGGGACAAAATACGCTACTGACCCTTAATTTATTTTGTTGAGTATTGGACTTGGAAGAACAATGGCACCAGATTCCTAAAGCGGAGATGCAAAATTTGGTAGCAATGCCAACATAAATAAAATCTGTCGGACCATAATATATTTAGTTGAGTATAGCTTTCTTTCTATTCAATTATCAGTTATTAAAGCTCTATTTCACCAATGCCAGTACATAGTCCTTTAGTAGTAATGCTTTAGTAATAATTTAATAGTAATGCTTTAGTAGTAATGCCAGTAGACGTTGGAGAATGTTTTAATGTTTTATTATTTCTCAAAATATATTTTTACCATTTTTTCCCTAAAAGAAATGTAAAAATAAAATACAATTGTTACTAATTTCTTTGACAAGAACTATAAGTCTAACCATCTCATGCCAAGTGTGTTGTAACATACTTTTCCTCAAGACTAAATAACATTAATAAATACATGATCAGTTATCTTTTTTCCTACTAAAACATATCACAATAAAGTCAATATTAAATTATAATTTACGACAGTAATATCTAGATTCAAATATACCTATCATAATATCACATGTTAACATATTCCACTTATTTTCATAACTAATTTATTCCATTTAATCAGGCTAAACATTTGTTCATATTCTAAGAAATCCAATAAATATTTGTACATTAATATTATTGATTTTGTCTTCAAACAAACAAGAAATAGATTTCCTCAGAAATGTATCAATAATGTATAGTTGATTTTTGTTCTGCTAGAAAATAATCATTAAATTGTCGGTCCAAATCTCTCGTTGTTTTCTTAGTGCTATTAGTGCGCATACAATTATAGCGGATGATGAAAATGGGTTGGAATAACACTATTTAATAATAATTTGCTTCCTGGTGTAGCTAATAGAGTAGGAAACGAGTCTGGACTGGAAATTTGTCGTCTCACTTTGTGGACTTGGAAATAGCATGGAATGTCTTGGTATTTGAGTACATCTGTACTTGAGCTGGTGAAGTGTGACAGTGTGATGACTGTGAGCTGTGTGACATGTGTGATTGGTGAGATAGTGTGAGTGCACTAGTGTGATGGGGTACTGGCTAAAACGGTGACACGCCAAAACAGTGAATGGCTAAAACAGCGAAAATTGGATGAAACCGCGAATTGAATTGGATGAAACGGCGAATCACATTGGATGAAACAGCGAATTGAATTGGACAAATTGGCGACAGTATATTAATTAATGTTTCCTGTTCTATTACATTGTATTTATTGTTTATTTAACCTAGAGATACTAGAAAAGAGTGCTGTAAACCCAATTCTCCCATCATTTCAGTTATCAAAATCAAACATCCTGAGATCAAATCTAGTGCAGATAATGCAGATAATATTCTGTATATATTAAATGAGTATTAACAGCAATAAAAAGGATCTTTCCCCATTTTAGCCAATTGGATTCACCATTATCGCTCGTCGCAAATGGGTGAAAGATTCCCGCAGCGACGTTAAACTCCATATTCACTCACTCACTCACCATTATCGCCTGTAGCCAGTGTGATGAATGTGACATTGTTATGAATGTGGCAATGTTATTAATGTGACATTGTTATGAATGTGGCAATGTTATTAATGTGACATTGTTATGAATATTGTTATAAACGTGACAGTATGATTAATGTGACAGTGTGACATTGTTATGAATGTTACAAATGTGACAGTGTGAGTATGACATTGTTATGAATGTGACAGTGTGACATTGTTATGAATGTGACCATTATGAATATGATAATGCTAGCTATGAATGTGACATTGTCACATTTATAACATTGTCACATAACAGTGTGAATTGGGACATTGTTATGCATATGACAATGCTATGAATGTGACAGTGTGAATGTGACAGTGTGAGGAGTGTGACAGTATGAGTGCAAGGGTGGCTGTGATAGTGTGAATGTGAACATTTGACTGTGAATCCAACAGTCTGACTGTGACAATGTTTGGATATGACAGTGTGCTGAATGTGACGGTGTGATAAATATGCATGTGAGTATAACCAGTGAGTCTACTATATCTGTTTGGTAAACACCAGGATATATTTAACAGATGGAAAGTAATTAGGACTAAAATACTTAGTTAAATAAATAAAATCCAATTCACAATTTTTATTTTTAATCTTCCTCAACATTGTTAATATATTGAATTCAGTGCTGTAGTTAATTCTGTTTGGTGTGGAGGCAATCTTCACTGTCTGTGACTAACCAACAGCTATCATGTGGCTATCATACTTCAAGCATCTGTCAAGTGTAATTTAATGTCACCAGTTGACGGCACAACAAGTTAACAAAGCACTCTCTAATCCTTGACAGACATAAATTCTGTATTCATCTAGTGTATTATTCCATTTTGTATTCATGTAATTATTTTTAGCCCAACAATTTAATATTGGAAAGAGTGGTTAACACTAGTTATTTATTACTGTTGAAACACATCAATACTTTGTCAAAATTACATATTGAACCGCCGTCAAACCAATGCAATATTTCTGTGTTACATTCGTGACTTCTGTACTAAAAATCACAGGCGGTCTTCAGCGATCGACCAACATGCAATCATGTTAGTACAATATGGCGATTACGTTACCATAGTTACCCACATGTGCTTTGTTTTATCCGTTTTATTCACTTTGAGTTTAAAATGTAATTGACTTTCAGGTAAACAATAGCATTGACATCATTGTAATTACCAACACATGTAATAATTATTGTATTAATATGGTAATAATTAATGTTATCATAGAAGCTATTATTTTATTCTTTTTTGTTCACCAATATTCATTGAATTAAAAAGAATTAAATTTCGGGTTATCAACACCATCAACTGTCAATAACTATGGTTGTAATTGTTGATAATAAATATAATATTATTGTCATAAATGTAATACAATTATTATATCCATTTTTATCAGAGACCATCTATAAATGGTCTCAGATTTTATCCATAAATATTATTTTGGATTAAAAAAATAGAACTATTTTTTTTTCACAGTTTTCCAATAGATTTTCTTTATTCGTGACATTTGACCACCTGCTGCTATCTTTGACTGTTGATAATTAATAATAATTATTTCATTATTGTGATAATTACTGGGATATATGGTTGTGTTTTGCAGATTAGACTGCACGCTAGGCAAGCCAGTCTACTACGGAGGTAACAATAAAGACAAAGAAAGAGCTACACTGTGTGCACGGATAACCAGGGTCGAATCTCAGGTCAGCGGCCATTTTGAAATATATAGATCTTTTAGATTACGAACCTTTCTTTACAATTTCATGCTCAATTCAAAGTTTTGTTGAACATATTGACATAATACAATCTGAGCAGAAAAACATGGACATTTTTCAAAATGTTAGTATGACCTTGTAAAGGTCGGTAATGTCCATTTTTTATTATTAATAACTGCCTGAAGATGTCGGCAATCGACCAACGAAATGTTGCGTATCGTTAAAATCAAGCTATAGTACATACCAGTAGACATTATTTTTTATTTATTTATTCTTTTAGTGATAACAAATCTTATATTTTTTTATTTCAGGTAAATCGTTTGGATGTGAAAATGGACCAAATGTTAAACATGATGACTAAGCTAGTCAAATTTAGTGAAAGAAAAGACTCAAATAGAGAGGAAAAATCCTAGCAGTGGCCAGAACAATAAAGGGGGATAACTCTCAATGAAAATACCACACCTCGCCCAGAGGTCCCGACAACAATCGAAGGCATGTGTCGAATACAAGTGTTTGTCGTAATAAAAAGAAAACAGGCAATTCGAGTGAAGAAGATCGCAGAAACAGTCTGTGTTTTAACGTGCGATTACCAAAAAGGAGCGTGTTGTCTCGGGATGGGCGTATATGTGTCGCATATCATGCTGGCTTCAGGATCGACTGACATCAGAACAACATGTCTTCCCATATTCGAAGAGAGGCTTTGTGTAGTGAAATGAATGCACAACATGATAGCGTAGAAGAGTGAATAAACAAACATTGCCGCTAACCGAAACGATGCCAATGTTCCTTGAGGTTAAACTTAATCTTTGACAATCCATGATTCCTTGACAGTTGTTCTTACTTGTACACATTCCAAAATCTGGAAAACGAAGTCATAAAGAGAAATATTTTTAACTTTTAAAAATACATCCACTTTTATCATTTTTTATCAGTAGCACATTCCATTTAACGATGTTGTTTTCATAATTGGATTTTATTTATGGTCACAAGTTAATAATTGGGTTTGTCTGACCAATTAACAGAGGATAATAATGCATGGGGTATTGTGTGGCATTACATGGATAGTTTTAGAACCAAAGATGAATGCATTTGTATAATTTGCCATGTGTGTGTTAGTTCTTATGGAACACTTGGTGAATCTTAGTGAACACCTGGTGAATCTTAGTGAACACCTGGTGAATCTTAGTGAAACTCTAGCCTTGTTAAGACTGTTTGACATCAATGGATAAATTAATTGTTTGGAAGCATCCAATGCTGGAACTGGAAACCATAATTTGACTCAAAGATTGTATTTTCTTCACAACAATTCATGGTTTGGCAACAATCTCCTAAAGAGTTCAGTCAACACTACTTTAAGTATTTTAGTAGAGCTAACAAAAGGTTCTGTAAATTAAGTAATGTTCCTATTTAAAATTGACTTTATTCAATTCCAATGGCATAAATGTCAACATTGTTCAGTCAATAGTACCGTACTTTCAGTATTTTAGTAGAGCTAACAAAATGTTCTGTAAATTAAGTAATGTTCCTATTTAAAATTGACTTTATCCAATGGCATAAATGTGAACCTACATCAAACATGTTAATATTTTAGTATCTATGACACTAATTACTTGTACAATGTACAATGAATGCATCACATTTCTTATGCAATTTGTTATACATGATTTTGTAAGAGATTTTATTCTGCACCGATATATCGCAAACTTTGCAATTTCTTTCATCACGCAAATATTCACAATTTTTCTTCTATTATGTTCTTCAACCTACGATTTAGTTATTATAGCAATAGATAGGAATAGGAATGGTTGAAAGAGTGTATGTTCCCATGGCGACAGTCTTCACAAAAACCCATAGCCTCATAAAAGTATGATGTGATAATGTGAAACCATATATTTTGAAAATATATGTTTGAATGCCTGGAATTCAGTATGAATTGAGATTATGAAATGTGCATGATGCATTTATATTGGAGCTGTGATGGAGTGAAACTGCCATATGAATTGAATCTCACACAAAAATACAAAAATATAACATTTATGTCAGTAGATCTACATGCATATTTGAAAACAGCAATTTTAACTATTTATGTGGTGAATTAATATTTTATATGATCAACAATTGTGGTTGTGATGTTTTTTATATGATATTATTATTTCAATATATTTATTGCAAAATGTTTGATATTTGACAACGGTACATGAATCTAAACATGCAAGAATATGATTCATGGCTAGAATGTTAAAGGCATAATATCACAGTTGATAGACATGTATAATCGGACAAACGATTTTCGATCTGAGACTATTTACACTCGATTTATCCATCCAAAAGTTGTTATTTACTGATGTACTTATCCCCCAGCACTCGATAGTTATAAAACAAATAATATT
>JAUTBZ010124684.1:0-32947 GCA_032361785.1 Lepetodrilus galriftensis | reverse complement strand
CGCGAAGAACGCGCCTTTCCAGAAGACAAAATTTCTCACCTGAATTTTTCGGGTTTCCGAGTGACAGGAGTATATCATAAAAAAAGCCCACATCAGAATATGATGCGGGCTTTGTTGTTTAACAATGAATGTGCCTTGCTTTTACTGATCCATCAGGCTGACAGAATCAGGGGTGACGGTTTCATTGGCTTTGCGTTCATAGGCCAGGGACAGGTTGTCACTGTTATTCTTGACAGGTGAAACCGTTGTGTTGTTCATTTGTGTTGCTTGGGCAGCCATATGAGCCTTTTTTTCTTTAAGCTGAAGGGCGGCCTCTTTCTTTTTCATGTCGGCTTCTTCTTTTTGCAGTTTCAGCTCTTCAGTTTCCTTAATGATCTCTTCTTCCTTGTCGTAAAGAGACTGTGCCATGTTATCCATTTTCAGAATATCTTTACGGGCAAGGTCAGCAATCTGATCCTGAAGCAGGGCAAGATGGCTCTTGATCTGTTTGATCTTTGGGTGACTGCCAGACCATTTGGTTGAGAGTTCGGCCAAATTCATGCTCATATCCGTATATTGGTCAAGCAGCTGAATGAGACGCGGTGAAGAGGCTGGCGCAGATGTCAAAAGATTTTGGCCATGCTCTTCAAGAGCGTTATTGAGCATACGGGTACGGTCTTCAATCTTGCTTTTTTCAGCCTTGACCAGAGATAGTTCTGCCATTTTGGAAAGGGCGGCAAGTTTATATTGGTCTTTTTTGGCTTCACCAAGTTTGGCCTTAAGCACAGTAAGACTTTTGGTCAGATTTTTTTCTTGGGACAAGGTGCTTTTGCCTTTTTGCTGAAGGCGCAGCTTGATCTTGAACAGTTCGTTATAAATTTCTTTATTAAGGGCTGTGGCGCGTGCCTTCAGGCGTTTATATCTGGGATGAGCCGGCATCAAAGATATTTTGGCAGCATCAAACTCATTACGCAGGCGATATTGCTTGGCAAACAGTTTTCTGAAAATTGGCGACTTGATCCATGCAGGAATTGTAACAATTTCAGCATTGTTGGCAAGCAGGTCATTGACAGATTTGAGCTGCTGAATATTTTCTTTTCGATCATATGAGATTTCAGCCAGCTGTTTGCTGATTTTAGCAAGAGAGGCATCGGCCAGTTTGATGGCAGCATTATTCTTGAGCTTGGCGGCCTTGATTTCTTTTTCCTTGGCTGTTTCAATAGCAGGAAGGACGCTCTGGGCTACAGCGGTAACGGGCTGTGAAGCTTGTATCACCTGAACTGGCAATGGCGCTATTGGCTTGGCCTGTTCTGGTGAGTTGGCAACGGCAGGTGTCAGGCTGTTTTGCTGAACAGGTGTTTCAGCATGGCTTGCACTCAGGAAGTACATGCTTAATATGAAAGTTGCCGTACTGCTCATAAAGGCCGTCTTCATATGCTGAATCATGTTATGATTTTTAGAAAAGGCGGCGCACTGGGTTGGGCAGTGTGGCGTTGCGTCATTATTTTGAGAACTATGGGAAAGCGACATCACTAAAATCCTGATTTTCGAGACAAATTACCAATTGACAAATTCACAACAACGAAGACTCTTGAGAAACCAGGCTTAAAAATGCTGTTCTCATGTAGTGAACGGGTATTATTTAATATATAGTAACTGAACAGAGTTTATTTTTGATTAATATGGCAGGATTATTTTAGACTATATGACTTCTTCCCTTTTTCGCCTCTATACTTCCTCGCCTCTTTCTCCTGAAGTAAAGGTTGTACTCTCTAAGGATCAGCAGCATTATTTGCTCAATGTATTGCGCCTGAAGGAAGGCCAGAATGTTTTGCTGTTTAATGGGCTGGATGGAGAATGGCTTGGTCAGCTTTGTGATGTGACACGTAAAAAATGCGGGCTGAGGCTGGAAAAGAAAATAAGGGAGCAGGTGGAAGAGGGGAGCGCGCCGCTTCCTGATATTCATTATCTGTTTGCGCCCATCAAGCGCGGACGGCTGGACTATATGGTTCAGAAGGCCACAGAATTAGGGGTTTCCCAAATTCAGCCTGTGACAACACATTATACCAATATAGGGCGGGTGAAGCTGTCCAGAATGGAAGCCAATGTGATTGAAGCCGCTGAACAATGCGGCATTTTGCGTGTGCCCAAAGTGCTTGAGCCTGCCTCTCTTATGAGCGTTCTTGATGGCTGGGATGGGCAAAGAACCTTAATTTTTTGTGATGAAGGCGCGGCGTTGTCCTCACCAATAGCCCAATTGGGTTGCCTAAAAAGATATGCCCCTCTGGCTGTCCTGATTGGTCCTGAAGGGGGCTTTTCGCCAGAAGAAAGCCAGATTTTAAAGAAAAAGGATTTTGTACTGCCAATATCCTTGGGGCCGCGCATTATGCGGGCAGACACAGCGGCAGTTGCGGCATTGACTCTGGTGAATGCCTGTCTGGCAGACTGGGTCTAATACCAGTGATCATAAGGGATCTTGCTTTCTTCGTGAAGGTAATCCTTAGGTTGGTGCAGTATAGTGACTTGGCATAAGAGTCCCGCCTTATGAGGTTTAGTATAACAGATAATACAATAAAGGCCTATTGCATTAAGAACACCCTTATTGGCCGCATACTTTAACCAGATAAGCCATTTCGACTTAATCTTGATTATGCTCTCGAGCAAATTGCAAGCAATTTCGGTCAGTCGACCTTGCTCTAGCCCTTTAATGGCGCATATCGAAGACCCACAAATCGATTCGATTTGCTCGCACTATTGCACTAGCCTTCTGACTGGTCAAACAGGTTGGTGGAGAGGTAGCGTTCTGCAAAGGAAGGGGCGAAGGTCACAATGGTTTGGCCTTCCATCTCAGGGCGCGTGGCAACGGTTACAGCTGCCGCGATATTGGCGCCTGTCGAGATGCCGCCAGGAATACCTTCCAGCTTCGCCAATAATTGGGAAGTGTCCAGAGCCGCCTGGTCTGGCACGGTAATAACTTCGTCAATCAGGTGCGGTTCAAGCAGGGCAGGGATGAAACCCGCGCCAATGCCCTGAATTTGGTGAGGGCCAGCTTCGCCGCCTGAAAGAACGGGACTGCCAGAAGGCTCAACCGCAATAACGCGTAATTTTTCATTGAGCGGTTTTAGATATTGGGCGCAGCCTGTAAGTGTACCGCCTGTACCGACGCCAACAACAATGGCGTCTACATTCCCGCCTGTATCATTCCAGATTTCTTTGGCTGTCGTTTCATAATGAGCCAGCGGGTTGGCAGGGTGAAAAAACTGTCTGGGCATCATGGAGCCAGGTATTTCTTTAAGCAGTTCTTCTGCGCGTATGAGAGAGCCTTTCATGCCGTTGGCGGCAGGGGTCAGGACAATATCAGCACCGAGATGCGCCAGTAATTTTCTGCGTTCAATAGACATCGACTCAGGCATTACCAGTATAAGTCTGTATCCTCTGGCCGCACAGACGAAGGCCAGACCAATACCAGTGTTGCCGGATGTTGGCTCAATCAGTATGCCGCCAGGCTCAAGCAGGCCAGTTTCTTCCAAGGCATCTACCATTGAAACGCCAATTCGATCCTTGACGCTGGAAAGGGGATTGAAATATTCAAGCTTTAAAAGAATTGTAGCCTTGATGTTTGTGGCTTCTGTCAGACGCGGAAGTTTAACAATGGGGGTGTTGCCAATTGTCTCAGTAACATTATTATAGACTTTGCCACGACCGTTTATATCAAGAGACTTGATTGTTTTTGTGCCAGGAGTAGGTGTTGCTCCATTTGCAGTATCAGATATATCATTCATATTTTGCGGCCTTAAGTCTTCCGTCCATATCATCTATATTTTTTTGAGCTTTAATAATAATAAAGTATAGAACGAAAATCAGCTATTATCATGGCAATATTCTTTTAAAAACCTTATTTCTCGTCTCTGGCGGAAGAGTAAAGGTATCTTTTAAAAGATATTATTGAAATTCTATGTTCTGAACCTCTTAATATTTTATTACTTTTTTATTTATTCTAGCAAATTTTATGAAAAATTATATAAATTTAACGAAATAGAGGAGAAATAAAGATTATATTTGTATAATTGTCATTCTTTAAGACTTTTAAAACCATAATCGTGTTCTAATTTAAAGAAGAGTTTAAGTGATTCGCATATTTGTTCGTTTTGGTATTTTTGAGTGTATTGGGTCATTATGTGAGTTAAGGATTTTGTGTTTAGAAGTCAGCCTGTTTCCTGTGAAGGATAGATGTTTTTCTATTTTTGATCGGATGAAATAATTTAAGTTGAGAGAGACTTAAGTTTGACAATAGGGCTAGAGCTTTTAAGGTTAATTGGTAAGAATATATTTATGTTTAGTCAAGCTTTTAAGTCACAGGATTCCAGTTTCGATTTGCCAATGGCAGGACTGGACAGACCTGTTCAGGTACGTCGTTCCAATCGGGCAAGACGTATGACATTACGGGTTTCCCATACACAGCGCAGCATCCAGCTGACTGTTCCCAAACGCACGCAGCCTTTTCAGGCAGATGCCTTCCTGAGCAAGCATATTGACTGGCTTCAGGAACAGATTGATGATATTCCGCGCCCACGTCCCTTTACTGACAATGCACAGATTATGTATCAGGGTGAGCGTTATACCCTTGTCTTTACAGATGATGAGAGCGTTAAACGCAATAAGGTGCGTCTGGTTGAAGACGGCGACCAATCTTTTATATATGTTGACGGTTCTGCCGAAAAAGCACCATCATTCTTGCTGAACTGGCTTAAGAAACAGGCCAGAACCCAGTTGCAGGCCCGTTCCAAATATCATGCCGATAATTTGGGTGTCAGTTTCAAAAGACTGGCTGTCCGCGATCAGACAAGCCGTTGGGGATCTTGCTCAACCACAGGAACACTTTCTTTTTCTTGGCGTCTTATTTTAGCACCTGCTGTTGTTTTGGACTATGTGGCAGCTCATGAGGTTTCCCATATCCGTGAAATGAACCATTCTGCTAATTTTTGGGCGCTTGTATTGCAGACCATGCCTGATATGGAAAAAGGACGCAGCTGGCTCAGTAAAAAAGGAACAATTTTGCACAGCTACGGCGCAAAGATGTAATTTTATTGGGGGAAGCCCATAATATAAGCGCCCAAATTCTTAGGACAGGCAGTCCTTGATATAGTTGGGCAGGGCGAAGGCGCTGAAATGGATTTCAGGATTATAATATCTGGTCTTGAAATTTTCTTTTTGGAAGCGCGCCTGTAAGGTTGTCAGATCCTGCCTTCTTAAATATTTATCATTGCAGCCCCAGCCATAAGCCATAAAGCCACCAACATAGGTTGGTGTCGGCGCGATAAAGGCGTGATGATCGGAAAATATTTTCTGAAAATGAGACATACTGTTGCGCAATTCAGTTGGCTGTAGAAAAGGGACACCATTTTGTGTCACCAAAATTCCATCCCTTGTCAGGATGTTGGCACAGTCCCGATAAAATTTTTCCGTAAAAAGAACCGCGCCTGGTCCAATGGGGTCGGTGGAATCGACCAAAATAATATCAAATTTTTCCGTGGAGGTGGCTACAAATTTTGTGCCGTCCTGAATGACAACTTTCATACGCTTGTCAGAAAAGGCATCTTGACAAATTTCAGGGAAATATTTTTGTCCCATTGTGATGACGCTTTGATCCAGCTCACATAGGGTCAGGGATGAGATATTCTTATGCCGCAGAACCTCGCGAGCCACGCCGCCATCCCCACCGCCAATAATGAGAATGTTTTGCGGATCAGGATGGGCAAAAAGGGGCATATGCGCCATCATTTCATGATAAATAAATTCATCAGCCAGGGTAAGCTGGACAATATCATCCAGCATCATGATACGCCCATAGGTCTCGTTTTCAAAAATCAACAGGTGCTGATGCTCTGTCTGTTCTTCAAACAGAAGCTTTTCAACCCGAAAGGTTGTGCCAAAGCTGTCGTGAAGCTTTTCTGACTGCCATTTTTTATGGGATTGGGAAACGGGGCGGGGGCTGTCTGTTGTCATGTCATGCAGGCTCTTTTGGCGAGGTTAGGTCGCGGCCACGAAGTTGCTCGGTGAGTTTGATATGGTCAGGGGTAAAGGCGTTTTGGATAATTTCAAGACTGGCATGGGGATTGGTGTTCCCACACATAAAAATATCCATTGCCGCAAATTTTTTGTCAGGCCAGCTATGAAAGGAAATATGGGATTCGGCCAGAACGGCAATACCAGAAATACCGTTGGGCGTGAACTGGTGGAGGTGGAGGTGGAGCAATGTAGCGCCCGCAACTTCGGCGCTGTCTCGCAAGGCTTTTTCAATCGTGTTCTTGTCGTCCAGATTGTTTGCACCTGTTATATCCAGTAATAAATGCAGGCCTGCAAACTCCACCCCATCGCGCACCATAAAATAGTCTTTGGTCAGCTTCTGACCTGTCGGAGAACTGTCCGTTGTCTTTGTGGATATTTGGAGTTTACTGTTCATCTCAAGGCTCTGGTTTTTGCTGATAAAATAGGTTTTGAAAAAATCATCCCTGTCTTAATGGCATTATGATTGTTTCATCTCTTCATTTAATGATAAAACCAGATTATATCAAGACGGTGGCAGCTTTGATGGACAACTCATTTTATTGGCCTGTGGCTTTCGCTGCTATAATGGATAATCTCCAAGCCTGTCCAGATAAAGACGGGTTTCACGCGGCAAATGCTTGACATAGCCAAGCCCATAAGACTTTACCAGTTGTTTTACCTTGGTTGGCCCCCTGTTATAGGCATGAAATAATATTTGTTTTCTGGTCTTTAGGGGGTAAGACCTGATGACAGGATTGAGATAGGCCAGCAGTTTCGCCAGGAAGGCTGTGCCGCGGTCGATACTTTGCTCAACATTAAAAGGATTGATCGTATCGACAAAAGACAGGTTATAGTATCTGGCGCGCTCTTCCCCTTTACCGATAAAGACATCTGGCAGTAATTGCATCACACCATAAGCGCCAGCATGAGAAATGGCGCGGGGGTCGCCCTTGGTTTCAATCCATATAATGTGGTTGATCCATTCCAGAGGGATTGTTGGATATTTTTGGGCTGCCTTTTCAATTGCATAATGATATTGGTTCAAAAAATTTCTGTTGGACAAGATGCGCCCAGTATCTTGCAGGCCGAGTAATTGGGTTATTTTGATATGGGTATAACGGCCACGCCCCTGCGTTCTTTCAACGCGCCGATAATAGTCCTGAAATTCCTGGACAGAAAGTCTCTTTAAGTAATCATAGGTGACCCATGACCGCAATATCGTAAGGGTGCGGCCATATTCAGCAGATGACAAGGCGGTATTGCTGTGATTTTTGAGCAATTCTTGTCGGGCGCGTTTCAGTAGTCTTCTAAGGCGTGAAAGACTTCTCGAATTGAGGGCGAAAGGCTGTTTGGTTGCTGTCTTATAGGTTTCGTCAAGTTGTTTTATGTAGCCCCCTATGGCAGAGGAGCTGCTGCTGACCAAGTGTTTTTGTAACAGGTTCTCAGCCACACGCAATGGCATGAGCTTTGTACTGGGGGAGGTGATGATCTTGTTGTTTTCTTGCCAGATATAATAACCGGACTGCACTCTTCCCGGCTCAATAGTACGTTCGGTATAGATGCTGTTCTTTTGCACAACAGCATAGTTTCTGTAGTCAGGATAAAGCAGGGATAATGTTGTGCCAGGCTTGATGCGGGGGGTGATCTTTTCAAGTATCTTGGCTTTTTTGGCCGTCAGATAATAGTCAAAGATAGTGTCTGGATTTGTGAGGGCGTTTAGTTTGGTAAGCGGTGTCTTGAGAAGCTGCCTATTGAGCAATTTACCTGGCTGAAACAGAGAAATTTTTGTATTTCTCATCTTTTTAAATTCTTTGGCGGTTCTGGATGGCGCTGTGATGGGCGCAGTTTCTGTTGCCGGTGTGGCAAGGTTTTCAGCTTTATCGTTTTTTTCCAGAGGTATCAGGTTTGGTGAAATATGAAAGCTTGCCTTTACCTCTTGAGCCTTGGAAGCTATTGGCGCGCTCTGGGCAATGGTTTGTTCTTTTTCTATTTCTTCAGGCATGGCAGATAAGGCTATTGCCCAGCCTTTATCAATCAATTTGGTAAAAAGAAGCCTGCCACTTTTTTGTAGTGCATAAGAAAAAGAAAGCATGGGTTGCTGCTCAGTCTTCTCTTTTTGTTTTAAAACGCCTGTTATGGTTCTGTTATGCGGCGAGATGGTAATGATAAAGCGGGGCATCTTGGGGCGGTTATATTCCAGAACCGTTTGCTGCTTTGAAAAATGAAAGTTGGTAAGCTCTTTTCTTGGAAATATAAGCTCTGTTGTATTGTTGTTTTGGGATGCTGTATTTTCCGTCGGTTTAAAAAAGACACGGATCAGGTCAGGGGTAATGATATAGTCCAGAGTTGTTTGGGACAGGGGAAGCTGCTCCGCCGCACCCTTAACAGTCTTTGCTTGGGAAGACTGGATAAGAAGGCCAGCAGGTGCTATTTTTTCAACAGATGGTGTTGTGTCATGGCTCTGATCAATCATATTTCCCCCAAAACAATAAAACATTATCAGTTTCTATTATTAATAAAGACTATACTAACATGATTATAATGTAATAACGATCTGTTAAAGTGGTAAATACATATTTTTAGTTGAGTTTGGTCAGTTTGCAAAGTATTTATTGTTTTTATTATTGTTTGTGTACTTAGGATAACCTTGAAAATATTAGTGTGTATCCCTAGTAATATCTTCTTTGATATCTGAATTTTCTTCTTCTTTGTCTGAGGCGGCGTCTTTTGCGGGCGCGCCTTCTTCTATATCTATCCCGTCTGACTTGTCTCAGGCAGCGATAATATTCTCGTCTGCGCAAGCGTTGTCTCCTTTTGCGGCGCGCTAGACGTCTGGCTCTGGAGCGATAAGATTTGGAATGGGGACGTCTCTTCCGAAACCTTCTTTTAGAGTATTGTCTATTTTTAGATTTTTTGCCATATAAATATACAATCGGCCAGCTTTTTGTTGTCTCGGTGTTGCATCTTTCCCTAAGGCGATATTGTAAGAGCCTGAATCCTTTGCCTGTCCATTTGTAGCGCGATATTGTTCCGCAATTTTGGGAGCTGTCAAAATAGGTTTGGGATTTGAGAATTTTTTGGTCAGGGTCATAGCTGGCATTATGGAGTGTATTCTTACCGCCCCATCCCAAATTTTTTGAAAAGGTTGGAAAATAGAGCCTTTCGACATTATGAAAATTTTCATCACGAACCATATAGAGCGCAAAGCTGGTATTGACAGGGCTGCTGTCACATAGCAGGCCATAAAGTTCTGTTTGCTTTCCCAGTTGATAGGAAAAGAAACGTAGGGAAGAGCCTATCGCATTATTATCGACTGATGTGCAGTCAGGATAACTGAGATGAAGTTGTTTCAGGGTAGGGGACAGTTTCTTTTGCTTGAAGTCTTCTCCGATCTTATTGGCAGAGCCAGATGTTACATTCAGGAAAAATAGAGCTAAAAAGGAGAGCATCTTGAGGGAGGATAAGGCTGTCCAGGCTAAATTATTGGGTGATTTGTAGCGCATATTATTATCTTTACCAGTGCTGAAAATTATCTTGTCAAAGAAAATTTGTTTTTATTGCGATCATTCTACTTTGAAACTTTGATCAAATATGGGAGCTGTTATCCCCTTGAATAGGGGCTTTTATTGATTTTTATTTATGGTGCGCCTGTTTTTGATTTAAAAAAAGTGTGGTTAAAAAAACGCATTAAGCAGATTTTAATACGGTTCACCTACGCTCTCAAATTAGAATTGATTCTTACTGGTTGCAAACTAAAAAGCTTGCAGCTGGGAGTGTCTTATTTTTCTGATAATCTTGGTGACTCTGAATTTTAGTGTCTTGTGAGTTGATAGAAGCACCATCATATAACGAATTTTTAAGGGATTTATTATGAAAACCAAAAATTATTCCGCAGTTTTGGGGCTTGCTGTATTCTTGGGTACGACTTGCCTGACCTCAATGAATGCATTTGCTGGCGGTATGTATGAGCCAATCGTGGGCGGCATGAAAGACAGTGTCGTTGTTGAAAACGGTATTGCCATTCCTGCGCCGGTTCCAATGGAAGAAACAGCAACCTGGTATGTTCGGGGCGATCTTGGCTTTGGTTGGCATGGCAGCACATCTGCAAACCAGGAATGGGAAGATAAGGCAAATACCAGTGTTTCCGGTTTTGATGTCGATTCTACTTTGGCGCTTGGTGTTGGTGTTGGTTATTACTTTACCCAAAACTTCCGTGCTGACCTGACATATGATCACAGGACAGAAGCTGAAACAAATGGCAACCAAATTCTTGATGTGACCAATGAAGGTCCTATTCTTAAGAATGATACACTTCTTGCCAATGTTTATTATGATTTCCGCCCATCCTCAACCATTTCTCCATATATTGGTGGTGGTATTGGTTTGGCTTTCAACGATCTGGAAATGAATAATTCAGCGAAACTTTTCACCTATAAGAATGCAAAAGGTGAAGAGGTTACTGTGCAGCAAAATACGCGTGAAGACAGTACAACTGAATTTGCAGCCATGGCAACAGCAGGTGTCAATATTGCGCTGAAAGAAAACCTGTTCTTGGACATTGGTTATCGTTATTCCTATATGGGAACAGGCAAGCTGGTTTATGAACGTACAGAAACAGGTGCGACAGATGCCGCAGGTAAAGCCATTACATCTCGTACATCCAATACTTTGACTTTGGATCATATGGATGTGCATGAACTTAAGATTGGTTTGCGCTACGACCTTTATTAGGACGTGAAACCTGTTAAAATATTGAAGAGGGGAGGTCTGTTTTCAGACCTCCCTTTTTTTGTTTTCAGAGGTCTTCATAAAGTATGAAAAAGATATATTTATCAAGCTGTTATCTGAGATTGAACCAGGTTGTAAAAGGGTATGGTTTTTATGTTTTTAAGAAAAATATAAGAAAAATTATTAAAAAATATGCCTGAAAAGCTTCAGACCTAGCTTTGGAAGCGACTAAAAGGTTAATTTAAGTATTACCTAAGTATTAATGAATAATTATCAAGCAGAGTTAACTTAATTTTAAGGCGAATAATAGAGTGTGGGAGACAGGTGTATGAAATGCGCAAAAGTAGTGCGTCAGCGCAACCTGAAAAAATTGTAAAAGAGCCTTAGAGGGACTATTATGAAACAGAATGTAAAAGCATTACTTTTGAGTACAGTATTTATCGCTGCTGGCGCTATGTCAGCAAATGCGGGCGGTCTGATTGAACCAGGCGGATATAAAGACGGTGGTTATAGCGCCCCGGCTCCAGTATTTGCCCCAATGGGTGGCGGAAGCCTGAAAGATGCCCCTATGGCAGCACCTGCACAGACTGGCTGGTACTTCCGTGGTGACATCGGTTATTCCCATTACGGCAATGTTGATGCCTATACAGGTGAGCATGAGATGTATGTTGGTTCAAACCAGCTTGGTACTGATGGCCGCTTGGTTGGCGATTTTGATGGCAGCTGCCAGTTGAACAGCAATGGCTATCTAAGATTCTCTGATCGTGGTTATGTTTATGAAGAGGGTACAGGGGATATTCAGGTAGAAGCTGCTGATGGCACTGTTTCTTATGTCTCAGAAGCTGTATTTGCAGCAGATCAAGCCGCAGCTGCTCCTACTCTGAAAGCTATTACCAACTTTAAAGATGCTGATGGTAATGCTATTGAAGCTGATGGTTATTATTACTTTACGGATCCATCAACTGGTGCTTCAATCGCTCGTTATAATCCACAAGCGATTGTTGGTACAGATGGCGCTGCACTGCCTCGTTTTGATGCAGCTGGCAATGCAGTTGGTAATGTCGCTGATGGTCTTGCTGTTGATGGTGTGAACGGTAACAGCGCTGGTATCTGGGAACAATATGACAAGGTTCACGATACTTGGGTGAATGTTGCTGCTGTTTATCATGATAACTCAGGCGATCTGGGATCCCATACTGATGGCGTTCAGACTGTTATGGTTTGGGACAAAACAGCCAATGGCGGCGCTGGTGGTTGGGGTCATGAAGATGGCTTCAATACACAGACAATCATTGATGTCGTCCGTGATGTAACAGGTTTTATTCCAGCAGGTTTTCTGAAAAACTCAGCTGGTGACCTTGGTCTTGGACGTGAGCAGGCATGGCTTCAGCAAGCTGTAACAGAAGCTGGTCGTTCCGTCTGTAATATTGGTCGTAATGCCCTGACATCTGCTGAAATTGATAATACATGGACTCTTGGCGCTGGTGTTGGTTACTACTTCTCAAACCATTGGCGCGGTGACCTGACATTTGATTACCGTTTTGGTTCTGCTGTCCGTACCGAAGAAGATTGCCTGGACGAATGGGGTCAGACAAACTTCCATTTGACACGTAAATCAGAGCTGAGCAGCTTTGTAACCCTTGCCAACCTGTATTATGACTTTGGTGACCGTAATGGTTTCACACCATATATCGGTGCTGGTATCGGTTTCTCAGTCAATACACTTGATGACTACACACAGGATTGTCTTGATTCCAATAGTCATGCCTGTGCGAAAAACCACTCAGGTCAAGGTGATACCACGACTGATATAGCTGCTGCTGCAATGGTTGGCTTTACCCAGTCACTTGGCCGTAACATGAAACTGGACGTTGGTTACCGTTACCTTTACATGGGTGATGCCCAGTCTGGTAACGAGCTGGCAGGACCAGAAACATCACAGGGTCGTCTTGAATTTGATGATCTGACAGCACATGAAGTTCGTGTTGGTCTGCGCTTTGACTTTGGTGGTTGTGGTACAGGAAGCTGCCGCTAGTTGATTGTTAAAACATGTTAAATTAAGAAGCGGTGAAGATGAAAGTCTTCACCGCTTTTTTGTTTTTTATTTTGTGAAGATTTATAAAAAGTGCAATGAGTGCAATGGCGGGCTATGACTGGTTTGCAAAATTAAGAAACCGCCATTATTACCTAAAATTTCACCAGCCTGCGCTTGTTCATATAGCTCTCATCAGAACGAGACGACCAGTCCAAAGCGGTCTTGCGGAAGTCGGAATAGCTGGTATAAATTTTCTTGGAAATGGCAGAGCTTGCGCCAGCCTTGGCCACCACATCCTTGGAGGCCGCGCCAATGGCCTTATAAATATCATCTGAAAATTCATGGAGCTGAACGCCATGTTTTTCAACCAACACTTTTAGGGCGGCGGAGTTTTTGGCGTTATATTCGGCCAGAGAATAGTTGTTTTCAGCCAGGGCACAAACATTAAACAGCTCCTTGTCATCGCGTGACAGACTGTCCCAAAACTTTTTGGAAATACCAAGGCTCAAGGTTGGGCCAGGCTCATGAAAGCCTGGGAACTGGTAATGCTTGAGAATTTTGTAAAAGCCAAAGGCCAAATCATTCCATGGGCCAACCCATTCGGTGGCATCAATCGTGCCAGCTTGCAGGGCAGGGAGAATGTCCTTGCCGCCAAGCAACTGGGCAGAGCCACCAAGTTCATTCAGGACAAGACCGCCAAGCCCAGGGATACGCATTTTTAGTCCCTTAAAGTCTTCCAGCGTTTTGACAGGTTTGCGAAACCAGCCGCCCATTTGTGAGCCTGTATTGCCGCACGCCAAAGCCTTGACCCCAAACTGGGCGCTGAGTTCATCCCATAACTTCTGGCCGCCGCCATGTTGAACCCAGGCATCCATTTCATCAGCGCGCAGGCCAAACGGCACAGAGGTCATAAACCCAAAGCCCTCATCCTTGCCACGATAATAATATTCAGCCGAATGATACATATGGGCTGTGCCTTCCTGCACCGCGTCAAGGCATTTGACCGGACTGACCAACTCGCCGCCTGCATAAAGCTTGACCTTATAGCGGCCACCAGAAACCTGTTCCAGTCTCTTGCCAAAGCGTTTTGCCATCATGCCCAGACCAGGATAGTTTTTCGGCCAACTGGTCACCATCCGCAGCCGTTTTGTTCCACTGGCAAGGGCAGGCATGGGCATGGCAGCGGCAGTTGTTACAACAACGGCACTGGCCGCCGCGCCAGACTTCAAGAATTTTCGGCGATCAAGTTTGTTATCAGTGGTCATGTGAAAAGGCTTCCCATTGTTTTTTGCGGATTCTGGACTTCTATATATTGCTGTCTTGATTGTTAGCACAAGCTGGCATAATGGTAAATTTGTCTTTTGCCTGTGTTTATTCAGGAGGATTCAATTTATGATTTCCTGCACCTGAACACTTTCCAATGCTGCCGCATTACCAAACTCACCAAGACCTGTTGATTGCCCAAAGATAGAAATTTTTGAGAATTGAATTGGCTGTTATGATAATTATATTTACGAACGTCTTGTCATGCCAAACTTGATTTGGCATCCATAACCCGCAGTATTTATAATTGAAAAAAGATGTTGGTTATCATTTGGTTTAAACAACAATATTCTGGGGGTATGGATCCTGAATCAAGTTCAGGATGACAAAAAAACATAGTTTTTTCAGTTAGTTACAAAGATCAACATCCAATATTTGGGTTAAGAACATGTTTTACGATAACGGGAGCGGATATATTGTTGTGCAGGAAACCATGAATTGAATTATCCTAAATTATCATAACAGTCCTAAAAAAAATATTGACATAGGAACTGGTCTGTTTTATTTATAGTTCACAGACTGCATTAAGATTATAAAAATCAGCAGTCTCTTTCTTTATCATTGATACACAGCCCTATAGTGGAGATGCCTTGACACAAATGAGCCTACATAATTGTACCAGCATCAAAGCTGGTGACAGGCTCTTTGGCTTCGCGCAAATTCAGCCTGTATCATTATAAATTCCCGTTTCATTACGCTTTATCGTAAGTTTCCTGACTTGTACTTTGCAAGAGAGGTCTTATTTGGTGGTGGTCAGCACTTTGTCTGTTGACTGGGCTATTTAGGGCTGCTGCTTTAAAGAACTGGTTTTAAGAAACTGGGTTTTTTCTTTTATCTCTAACGCCATGATCTTTCCAAAATGCAAAAGGCAGGACAAGTGCCTCTTTTTTGCAGTGCCTCTTTTGGCAAGGACTGATCCCTTTTTCACTTTTTCCTAAAAATGTCCTGCAAGCCTGGCTTGCGGAAGACCAATATCCTGTTCCTAAAATATAATTATTGGGGCAGGGATGAAATTATTTAAAAGGTTATCCTGATGTCCCGTTTTAGACAAACAGCTGAACAAAAAAATAATCACGTCAAGGCGCAAATCATGCGCTTTCCTGTGGTGTACCGTAAACGTATGATTGAATTTGCCAAAATTGACAGGGCTTTTGCCGATTTGTTGGTGTCTTATCCTGGTCTGGCCTTTGCCCTGGCAACCCATTATGGTGGAAAGGAAGAATGTGAAGCCGCGAGACTGCTAGTGAGAGAGGGATTGTCCATGATTGAGGTGGCTGATTCTTACGGTCTGCCGCGTTGGCTGCGTAAAGTGCCGCCGCAGGCGCTGACCAGAACCTTGCCAAAACTGCCGACGGACCCGGCATTTAACAAGCGCATCATTAATCTTGTTCCAAAAGATCAAACGCAAATGATTGATTGGGTGAGCTGGGTTCTGACAGCGCTGGAACTGGCGGGGCAGAACTTTGCCCTCTGGATTGCAAAACAGCCTGTTTTCAAGCAGGAAGATATCCCTTCCATTTCAATTTTGAAGCCTTTGGCACTCTATGTCTGGCACAGTGAGCAGAACTATACCGGCAACATGGAAATGAAAAAATGGAATCCAAATATGACCTTTCCAATGGCCGTCAATCTGGCCTCTTATTGGTTTGAAGACCTAAAATGGGAAATGGTTGAAGAGGTTTCTGAGGTCAAGGATCCCTGGATTTCAGGGCAAAATGTCAAGGGGTATGATTTTGTGCCTTTGCTTGATGCGGATGCCTTGAGTGAAGAGGGGCGGGTGATGAAACATTGTGTTGGTGGTTATTATGGCTATTTGACCAGTGACGCCTGCCGTATCTTTTCGGTGCGTGAGAAAGGGAAAAGTCTGGCAACGATTGAGCTGCGTCCCAAATATAATGAGGAGGACAAGCTTTCTATTTGCCAGTTTTCAGGGGTTCGTAACCTTAAGGTTGTGGGCAAGGTGCGCAATGCTGCCAACCACTGGCTGGAAAGCTTTAACACCAGGGCAAACCCTGCGCGTATCAGGAAAGGGAACAAGCTATATTCATCCCGTAAATGGTTGGTAATGTGGTATCCCTTCTTTCAGGAAAACAGGGTTTCAGCTGGCTTTTTTGATCATTTCGAGGAAGCCCTGAAGGCACTGGACAAGGTGCAGTCATAAAATAGATAGGCAGACAGGATGTTTTCTTGTCTGCCTATTTTTTTGGCGCTTCTTCATTCAGCATAAAGTGATTGAAGAATGTAAATTTTTGCTATTCATATCCGCTGATATTCTGTAGATAATGAGGGAAAGAGGATGCCCCTAAGTATATTTGGAGAGATGAATGTCAGACAAGCACGCAAAAGTAATTATTATTGGATCAGGCCCTGCGGGCTATACAGCTGCGATCTATGCGGCGCGCGCCATGCTTGAACCCGTTATTATTCAGGGTATGCAACCTGGTGGACAGCTGACTATTACGACAGAAGTTGAAAATTATCCAGGTTTTGAAGAAGAAATACAGGGGCCTTGGCTTATGGAGCAGATGCAAAAGCAGGCTGCCAAGGTTGGCACTGAAATCATAGCAGACTATATTTCTGATATTGACCTTTCCAAAAAGCCTTTCACGCTGAAAGGTGACGGTGGGACGACCTATACTTGTGACGCCCTGATTATTGCAACAGGGGCGCAGGCCATGTGGCTTGGTCTGCCATCTGAAGAAAAATTTCAGGGTTTTGGCGTTTCCGCCTGCGCGACCTGTGACGGTTTCTTTTATCGTGGCAAGGAGGTCATTGTGGTGGGTGGCGGCAATACAGCTGTTGAGGAAGCGATTTTTCTGACCAATTTTGCTTCCAAGGTTTATCTGGTGCATCGGCGTGATGAGTTGCGTTCTGAGAAAATTTTGCAGCAGCGCGCCTTTAAGAATGAAAAGCTTGAAATCCTTTGGGATACGGTTCTTGAGGAAGTGATCGGCAATGAAGACCCCAAAACAGTGACAGCGGCAAAACTTAAGAATGTCAAGACAGGCGAAGTGAAGGAGCAAAAGATTGATGGTATCTTTATTGCCATTGGTCATGCCCCATCAACCGAAGTGTTTGGCGATCAGCTGGAAAAGAAAAAGGGCGGCTATATCATGACCAAACCAGATTCGACCCTGACCAGCATTGATGGTGTATTTGCTGCTGGAGATGTCACGGACGATAAGTATAAACAGGCGGTGACCGCAGCTGGCCTGGGCTGTATGGCAGCTCTTGAGGTTGAAAAATATTTGGCAGAACAGGAAAGTTAATACTTTCGGCCTCAAACAAAAAAGCAAAAAGAAAGCCTGACAAAATTTAATTTGTCAGGCTTTTTATATTTGTTTGGTCTGCTTTGAGGATAAGGGACTACCAATAGCCTAATTCTCCGCTAAAGGAATAGCCAAAGCGACGGCGTGCGCGGCGGTAACGGCGACGAATTCTGCGGTGTCTTCTTGAAGCCTTGCGTAATCTGGCTTTTTTGTAGCGTCTTATTTTTCTTCTTTTCGGCATCACTTGTGCCAGCCGTCTTTTTCTGGTCTTGGCACGTCGTTTAGGGGCGGCTCTTTTCCATCTGCCAACCGTTGAGGCACTAGGTCTTCTGGCCTTTTTGTAATAAGGTGTTTTTGGAGCTGTATTAAAATAGCTGTCATCATCTTGGAGCGCATCAAAAGCAGCAATTTTTTTAGGTTCTCTGGCAAACTTGCGGAAAACTTTCTGAACAGGCTTGTTTTGGGCAGCAGGTACAATTGCAGCTTCTTGCGCTGTTGTCTCAATTTGTCCAACCTGTATCATTTCGGAGGATTGAGGCCTGCTGGTTGGTAAATAAGCAAGATTGAGGGTGGTGGGCGCAAGGCTGGCAACCTGATAGCCTCTGCGACAGCTTCTGGCCTGATATTGTTTCAGGCTTGTCAAGGCAGCGAGCGTTGGTTTGCTCTTGTCTAAATTTTGGGCTGTTGCAAGGTTAAACTGGTCAAGGGCGTTATGTGTTTTGTTATCCCAGCTCCCGCTGATAATGCCTTTATAGCAGCCAACACGTTTGAGTTCTGCCTTGATAAGAACGGCAATACGAAATTTATTCGTTGATTTTAATGTCTTTTTACGGGTTGGGGGGAGCGTTTCAACAGGAAGATAAGAAGAACTGGAGGCTGCGATGACATATCTTTTGGCATGGCGTTTTTGAGCCAGCTTGTCAGCAATCTCTTTCTTTGTCGTAAAGCGCCTTGATTCTGCCACTTTAATTGGTTCTTTGGAAACAGTTCTATTACGCTTCAGGCTTGGGCTGGATATTCGAATTGGTGTGGCGGTGGAAGATGCACTATCTGCACCACCTTCCATATATAGTACGGAAGAAATAACCAAAAACAGCGAAATGAATAGAATACGAAACATCTGATAAAAACCTTAAAAAACCTTTAATATTAAGAGTATAGAGTAAAATTTAAGATAAATCAAATCCCTATTATTAACTTACTGAACAAGAAGTGAAGTTCCTTGTTTTAGGTAGAGATGTGTATATTGCTAATATATCTTTTTTTTACTGTGGTTTTACTATGCTAATTATGCCAAACATAGGTTGAAATTAGCTTGTTGACCCCAAGTCTTGCCTTTTGGGGGAGGTGCATCAAAAGATCTTTTCCGCCCTCACGTATCCATTTCAGAAGCAGTGTGGTGTAAATTTGCCCTGATAAATTCGTGGCAATGGCATAATCTTCAACATAATTAATCTTATTGCACCATATTTTTTTATAGTGGTCAGCCGGAGCGAGAAAATCAATAGAGCCATCCTTTTGTTCAAAGGCATGTTTGATTGTTTCTTCCAGCAATGTGACACCAGGACTGTTTTTTTCAAATTCCATATTAATGACGTTAATATGCATGGCCTGATATTGTTTTGAACCAAAAGAGATTGTAATGGCGGCAACTTTTGCCCCGACATATAAAACAGAAATATGTGTCCCAACCCCTTTTGTGGTTGAGGCGGCAATGTTACCAAAAAAGTCAGCCATTTTTTCATTCTGGAACGCTTTAGATAATAAGCCCTTTTGTTCAAGCCAATGTGCTTTCATCTCAATGGCGAGCCGTGCAATCTTACTGGCCTGTTCCCCTTCTGATAAAAAGACAGTCCTGACCTCACCAAACTGCTGGAGGCGGCGCAGTTTGCGTCTTCTGTTTTTGAGTTCTTTTGCCTTGAATTTGCTGTGATAGCCGTCAAAGTCTTGATAGCTGCCTAGGTCAAGATAAAGCCCCTGATCCCTATGGGTTCTATAGCCATTGAGATCGTGCAAAAGAGGATAGAGCGAAGCATCCCGCTTGATTTTGCGCAAGACAACAAGGTCAATACTGAGGTTGGTGCGGATGAAAAACCAGGCTGCATGAAGCAGTTTGATCGCATCAGCATCACGGTCAAGCAAAATATCTCCATATTGGGACACAGGATCACCGATAAAGTGAAGATGTCTTTGCCCCAGGATTGTTTTGACCTGCATAGGCCAAAGCATAACGAGTTTTTTGTCCTGACCAGCTTTGGCATCTTGCCAAAGGGTGATGATGCGTAAATTTTTGTCCAGCTTTTCAGGGCAAAGATAGTTGCGACACCAGTGCCAGTTCCAGTTATAGGACTGGAAAGGCTGGTCATGGTTTGGGCTGCGTTTTTGCAGGTCATTCCAGTCCTGTTCCAGGGCTTCATAATCAGAGAAAGATTTTGCAATCTCAAAATGATGGCCTTTGACTTCCTGTTTCATCACTTTGGGATCAAACGAAGTGTTCTTTTCTTTCGAACCTGAACGTTTCTCAAGCTGAAAATCAGAAAAATGGAAATAAGTCCTGAACATAGACTTTGCCTTTTATAATTCTTTAGTCTTTTATTAATACTAGGAAGTGGTCGCATTTTTTATGCCAGTTTTAAAAAAGAATGATTTGAAAGGGGGAGGCGCAGGGCAATTGCAGGAAATTCAGATATAATAAAAAAAGTTCTGACCACCTCTAATCAAGACCTGTTGGGGTTTGCAGCAGACATGGCTCAGCCAGTTAACCAAAAGTTAAGACAAGTGGGATGATGGAAGTCTTGGCAGAAAAAGCCAGAAGTCCTGAGCAATAAAGGGGGGCTTCATCACTCATTTGTGAACAGTTTGTGAGCAACTATGGTAAATAAAAGACTTATATATTGTTTCATAACAACAAAGAATGTTTCATAATGATATTTAGCTATAGATTTAGTAAGGATAGTTTCTTGCTTGTTTGATTCTCAATATTATTGAAACATATAAAGCCGCTGAAGAGTTGACGCAGAAAAATTGGAGATTAGAAGATTGATGACTTTTGTGAGAAAAAAAATAGTTATGAAGCCGCTCTTCATGACCGCATTGCTACTGGCTTTTGCCATCTTCCTTCTGATCTTTGTGGGCAGGTCGCCCGTTGTTTTGGCAGATAGTCCTGTTGCTTCAGCCTGGGCCAAAAGTCCAACGGCCTCTTTTCGTCTCGTGGCGGCAACAGTGCCCAACCAGTTCCATCAGGCAGGCATCAGCTGGGCAGGGCTTCAAATTCGGATTGTAGAGGGCGGCAAAACCTATTGGCGTTCCCCTGGGGAGGCTGGCTTGCCGCCTAATCTGGACTGGAGCAAATCTAAAAACCTGAAAGAGATCAAAATATTATGGCCGATACCGCACCGTTTTGATGAGGCGGGCAGTACAGCTGTAGGGTATAAGGGGGACGTGATGCTGCCGCTGCAAATTATTCCCAAAAACCCGCAGCAACCTGTAGAACTGGACTTGTCTCTTTTTATTGGTATCTGCACAAATATTTGCATTCCAGTGAATACAAAAATTCAATATAGCTTGCCTGCCCAACATGGCGTTGGGGTCGATATTTCGGAAGCTATGAACATTATTCCTGTGCCTGTGAAGGCAGATAAGACAGGGGACTATATAAAGTCTTTGAAACTTGTGCCGCCTGCTGCTGGATCAAAAGATAAAAAGGCATCTTTACAGGTTGAGGTTTCTTTTCCAAATGGCAGCAGCGACCATGAGCTGTTTCTGGAAGCACCAGAAGAATTTATGATTTCCTTACCGCGTCCATTGCGGATGGAGCCCACAATGGAAAAATTACCACGTCGCCAAATTTATACAATTGGCCTGGAAGATATTGATACCCCAAAGGCCTTGGTCGGGAAAAAACTGCGCCTTACCTTGATAAGTGATAAGGGTGCTTTTGACCTGGAAACAAGTCTAAAATAGTTTTGGAAATAGCTAAAAACTAAATTTTTGGGATAACACCCTACTCAAGTAATGCTTATTGTTCTTAATTGGTTTATAGAAGAGATATATTTCCTGACTAATGCGGTCAGGAATAATGCCAGTCAGTCTGGTTTGTCTGGCTGACCGATGCGGTTTTCTAAAATTTAAGTTAAGAGTGAGAGAATATCATGGCTATTTCTGTAGGTGATAAATTACCAGATTCAATGTTTAAAGTAATGGGGGCTTCAGGGGCTGAAGACGTTTCTGTGACTGATTTTTTTGGTGGCAAGACCGTTGCCCTTTTCTCTGTGCCTGGCGCGTTTACGCCAACATGTCACAATGACCATGTCCCTGGCTACCTGAAAAACTTAGACGCGCTTAAAGCCAAAGGCGTTGATGAGGTGGCCTGTCTGGCTGTGAATGATGTTTTTGTAATGGGTGCATGGGCGAAGGCCACCAATGCAGATGGCAAGATTGCATTTTTGGCTGATGGCAATGGCGAATTTGCAAAGGCCATTGGTCTTGATCTCGACCTGACAGGCGGCGGCCTTGGTGTTCGTTCCCAGCGTTTTTCGATGCTGGTTGAAGATGGCACTGTGAAGGTGCTGAATGTTGAAAAAGATACTGGTCTTGATGTTTCCAGCGCTGAAAAATTATTGGCTGCTATGTAGCGGCTTGTTGACTGTGATTATTGATGATTAAAGAGGTGGTGTCGGAAGGCATCACCTCTTTTGTTGGGCGATGACCTTAAGGTTTTCCTTGGTCTGAAGGAAATTATCGACATAGCCTTCCAGCAAGTTATTGACCTGTTCAAGTCTTGCAAGCGTGAGGGCTGATTTTAAGCTGCTATAGTTGGCAGCTGTTTTGATCCAGCAAAAATGGATGATTTTGTCTTCAAAAGGGGTGATGGCGCAATATTTTAGCTGGAGGGAAGGCGTTTTGCCTGAGCTGATTTTATTGGATGACATTAGGAACACAGAATGGTCGTCTGATCCCATATATTTGGGCGGGAAGGTCACAATTTTTCTGTCTGCCAGCCTGCTTCTGGTGACGATGGCCTGTTTTAGGGCGTCTCGCATGGCTTTGATTTTGAACTTTTTGAGATAGTCCTTTTGGGTAATAGCGCCCAAATTTTCAGCACTACCTGTCAGGCCAGAAATATTATAGAAGACTGAAAATGTTATTTTACCCTGGTTTTCCCCGCATTCTTTAAATTGCCCAAGGCTTATAGTCTTCCAGCTAAAGGCAGAGGTAATGGTTGACAGTCCCCGCTGCCAAAAGCTTTTTTCCTTTTTGACTGCCTGCGGTTTTTTGCAAAAACCCGCCGGCGTGGTGAGGGGCAGTTTCGCTGCTATAGCAGGTGATAAAGGAAAGGTCAGCGCGAGAAGGATCAAAAAATGATAGAAAAATATCGCGTGGTGTTTTTTAGCGATAACCCTGTCACTCGGAAATCTGAAAAATTCAGGTGATAAATTTTGTCTTTTGGAAAGGCGCGTTCTGCGCGGCAGTGCCTTGGCACTGTAAGATGGGCAGAACGCAGCCAGAGGGCGAAAGAGCCAGTTGAAAGTTCGGCTATCTGGGTGACAGGAGTATAAATTCAGAATTTTCATAATGGCAGTGATTCCATAGACAAAAGAGAGCCTCATATAAGAGACGATCAAAAAAGTTGCTTTTGATATCAATATCAAAAGAATTTGTCAGGAAAATATCGGGGACTACTTATACCCTGCCATACCCTCATTTGCCAGCCTGTCAGCGCGTTCATTTTCAGGATGGCCTGAATGTCCCTTGACCCAGTGCCAGTTGATCTGGTGATGGGCTTGGGCGGCATCAAGTTCTTTCCACAGTTCAGCATTCTTGACAGGCTTTTTGGCGGCGGTTTTCCAGCCGCGCTTTTTCCAGCCATGAATCCATTCAGAAATGCCCTTGCGGACATAGGTGGAGTCTGTCCATAAATCTACACTGCTGCCTTTGGGCAAAATGGCAAGAGCCTCAATGGCAGCCTGCATTTCCATCTGGTTGTTGGTGGTGTTTTTTGCCCCGCCCTTTATATCCTGACGATCTTCCCCAATAATAATGGTCGCGCCCCAACCACCTGGTCCAGGGTTTCCACTACATGCACCATCTGTATAGATAATGATATTTTTGTCTGAAACAGGCATGTCCAAAACAGAAGGCGCTGCCTCTTTACGGGCTTCAGACGCCCGCCGTCTCAGGGTTTCCAGCAGAGTGGTCGTCTGCTTGTCTGTCAGGGTATCAAGAGTGTCGATTAATTTTTTAAAGTCAGCTGCATTCATGAAAATAACCATAGGTTAGGAGAAAGGAATGTTGCAACTTTATAAATATAAACGGTGTAATGTAAAGAAACAAAATAGTTGTTTCTTTGGAGTTAAGCGGGATTATGTTGACGTGATTTCTTATTCTTTTTTTCTTTGACGATAGCAGCATTAAAATAGGCGGCTTCAACAGGAAAATCAGGGATAATGACAGAGTTTCCATCATACCTTCCGCTTCGTGCTGTGAGAATAGTAGAACCTTTTTGCCTTTTGGTAACTTCAATACTTATTGTGGCTTTGGAGTTGCGAGAAGCCGTAGCTCTTTTTTTTCTAAACCAACCACTAAGTGAGTATTTTTTTTTCTGTTCAGTCATTTGTTATGCCTCAATACTGGTTGTATTTTCTTCAATGTTGTTGTTAAGCTGACGAAAAAGGTGGAATGTCTCATACAATTGCTCTGTTATAGCCGCCCCAAGCTGTTTATCCCACTCTTCATTGAAAACATATTTGGATTCACTGTCAACAGCTAAAAAGCCGTAAAATATAGGCGTTCTCGTACCGTTTTGGATAGGCATAAAACGACGAATTGGCCAGACAATTGTACTATTGTAGCTTAATTTGTTGTTTTGATCGTCAATACTTGAGTTAAGATATCCAGCATGTTTGATTGAATAAGGGATATTGTGATTAATGTAGTGTCCTTTATCACCTTGATTACCGAAAAGAAAATGAAAGTCCGTATTTTCTTCTAAAAGATCAGAGCGTTTTTTGTTTCTTGTTCTGTCTCTTTGTTGGTTTTCAATGGAATTAAGATCATGGGTAATGTTGGCATATTTTTGTTTGCGAGAAAGATGAAACTCTCTGTAAAGTATCCAGAGGACAAGAAGGAGGATGAATAGAACAAGTGTAAAATTTGTTAAATCAGTCTTATTTTGGGTTTCTACAGATTCTAAAAAATATCTTACCGCGAAACCGAATAAGCCAAGGATAACGGTTAGGATGGTGAGGGTGTTTTTCCATATATCTTTTAGCGGTGTGTGCATTCGTTGTCCTAAATAGTGGAGTATTTCATGCATATATTTAAGACCATTCTTTAGAAACCGATATCTGTTTCCCTGACTGTTACATCGTTTTAAATTAAAATCCCTTTATCCTTGTTGTGATAGTTAAAGGGGACAACGACTTAAATCCCCAACCCATATTCGTTTGCGTCGCTAACCCGTTGGTGGAAACGCAATTTTTTCAAATATTCTTTTGGATCTTTGGGGGTCACCATTGCATCTTTGGGGGTGTGGATCAGGTCGTGGATGCGGGTCAGCAAAAAGCGCATGGCCGCGCCCCTTGCCAGGATGGGGAGGTTTTTAGTTTCATTCGTATCAAGTGGGCGAACAGATTGGTAACCCTTAAGTAAGGCGCGCCCCTTGGTGACATTAAATGCGCCGTCACTTTCAAAGCACCAGGCATTGAGGCAAATCATAATGTCATAGGCGAGAATATCATGACAGGCAAAATAGAAATCAATCAGGCCAGAAAGGGCGTTGTCCAGAAAGAAAACATTGTCAGGAAACAGGTCAGCATGAATAATGCCCTCGGGCAGGTCTTGCGGCCAGTTTTGTTTTAGAAAAGTAAGCTCTTCCAGAATAAGGGCTTCCAGTCCGTCACCAATATCATCAATATGCCCCTGGCTGCGAGACAGTAAGCCTTGCCAACCTTCATGCAGCATGTCATTTTTACGGTTAATCGGAAAGTTTTCGCCCGCCTTGTGCAGTTTGGCAAGACCAACACCAAGCTGGTTGCAATGGGTTGGCGTAATTTGGGAAATGGACAGCCCTTCCAAAAAGGAGACAATCACACAATCCCTGTCAGCTAGTCTGTTGAGGGCTTGTCCCTTTTTATTCTTGATAGGGAGCGGGCAGTTAATGCCATGCTGTGCCAGATGTTCCATAAGTCCCAAAAAGAAAGGCAAGTCATCAGCTTCAACCAATTGCTCATAAAGGGTCAGTATATATTGCCCCCTGTCTGTCTGAACCAGAAAATTACTGTTTTGGACACCTTCAGCGATCCCCTTAAAATTATGAAGTTCTCCAAGATCATAATCTTGTAAGAAGCTTGTCAGTTCTTCAACAGTAACTTGGGTAAAGACGCCCATCGGCTAATGATCCTCTTTTGTTAATTCCACGTCTCTTAAAGCGAGCGGCAGCTTGAAGGCAATATTTTCTGTTGCTGTTGTGACAGTTTCCACCTCGACTTGATATCGTTTTCCAAAAGCTTCAATGATTTCATCAACAAGAATTTGGGGAGCAGAGGCCCCAGCGGTCAGGCCAAGGGTTTTAATGTCAGAAAAATCATCCCAGTCAATATCTTTGGCACGTTCCAGCAGGACGGATTTGGGGCATCCTGATCTGGCCGCCACTTCAACAAGGCGTTTGGAGTTGGAACTGTTGGGCGCACCAACAACGATCAGGGCATCGCAGCCATCAGCAATCTCCTTGACCGACATTTGCCTGTTGGTGGTGGCGTAACAGATGTCCTCTTTATTGGGCCCCTTTAAATGCGGGAAACGCTGCCGCAAAATAGCAATCATGTCCTTGGTATCATCAACGGAAAGGGTGGTCTGGGTGATATAGGCAAGATGATCAGGATTGAACGGCGAGATATTTTGGGCATCCTCGACCGTTTCTATGAGGTGAATTTGGGTGTCAGGCAATTGTCCCATTGTGCCAATTACCTCTGGATGACCCTGATGACCAATCAGGATAATTTCTGCGCCATTTTTATGATGGCGTTCAGCCTCTTTATGAACTTTGGAAACAAGAGGGCAGGTGGCATCCAGATAAAACATTTTGCGGGTGTCTGCCTGTTTGGGGACAGATTTGGCAACGCCGTGAGCTGAAAAGATCACAGGGGCATTGTTATCTGGAATTTCGTCAAGATCCTCAACAAAGATAGCGCCCTTGGATTTCAGGCAATCAACCACGTAACGGTTGTGGACAATCTCATGGCGTACATAGACAGGGCTGCCATACTTCTTTAACGCCAGTTCAACAATCTGGATGGCACGGTCAACGCCAGCACAAAAACCACGCGGGGCAGCGAGTCTGAGTTTAAGATGTGGTAATTTAGTCATATTTGAAAAATCTGTGTTAAGGATTGTGCTTTTGGGCAATTTTTGGTCTTATTGTTGGGATAGATTGAGGTTATAGTTCGTGCGTAAGTTATAATTGCTATGATTTACTTGTTAGTCTGCGAATAAAGTTTTGAAGCCGATAAAATAATGTATAAAGTAAACGGCTCATAACTTCTATAGCAGATGTTGGGGGAACAGGAATAATTCCTGGGGAAAATCGGACAAATAATGTTTAAACTGAATAATTATTACAAGATATCATTTCGGATTGTGTCAGCTTCTTTGCTGGCTTTTTCTCTTTCTGGCTGTGCCATGAATCAGCTTTCTGCAATGATGCCTAAAAATCCTTTTGGCAGTAAGGAAAAAGAGGTTGTTAAAGCCGTTCCTATTTCTAGCCAGACAATGTTGGCTGCTGCGAAAGATAATGTAACAGCCTCTGTGATGCCCAGTGTGATGAAGGGCTGTCCCAAAATAAAAATATGGCCGACAGGCCAGCGCCTGACGATTTATAAAAAGGGTGCGGTGGGCAATAATATGGAGATCCGCCATCGCGGTGAGATCAGCAAGGTTGCCCGCGAATGTGCCATGGGACAAAACAGGATTACTGTTAAGTTTGGTGTTTCAGGCCGTTTGTTGCTTGGCCCCAAAGGCAAGACAGGAACAACCATCTTGCCAATGCTGGTTTATGTGACAGGCCAGACAGGCAAAAAAATATTGACCCAGAAACTAAATGTGTCTGTGAATGTGCCCCAGGGCAAGCCATTTGGCTATTTTTCCAGCGTCAACAGGGTCACTTTTGCTATTCCAAAAAACACTTCACCAAACAAGCTTAAGGTTTACGTGGCCTTTGATGGTTCTGTTGCTGGTGCAGGTTAGCAGGCGTTTTAAAGCCAAAGATATTATCGAAACTTCAGAACCAATGTCACAACAAGCTACCACCATGTTTGAAATGATCAAAGACATCTATGTTGCGTATTGATTTGCATGGTCTTGTGGCAGGTGGCGCACCATTGGATGAATTTGATGCTGAGATCAAGGCCATTGTAAAGCAATTACCCCGTTGTCAATCTGCCAAGGATATTTCCCACGCCATCGCGCGGGTGTTGACCTCGGCTTTTGGTGAAAAACTTGAGCCAGAACGCTTTGAACCAGAAGCCTTTATAATTGCCTCTCAGCTTGGTTGGTCGTAATGCGTTGCCAATTTATCCATTTTCCCCCAAAGATAAAGATATTCTCAAAACCACTTGAAATTTGTGACCAGATCAGGCATATATCTGCCTGTCTGCATACTCAAATTGTAGATTATTACAGCCAGTAAAAACTTGCGGGAGAGTTTGATTAAATTCAGACGCCGAAGGAGCAACCGCCCCGGAAACTCTCAGGCAGCAGGACCGCAAGCTGATGGCACTCTGGAAAGCAGGGACGGAAAATAACCAGTCTCTCACCGACGGGGTAAGCCGAAAATTTCATTTTCGGTCAAATCTCTCAGGTTCCGTGACAGAGGGGGCGAGTTTTACGCGAGGTAAGGGGTGGTGTCTGCCCTTTTCTTTTTGTGAAACTCAATCTTAACGGAACAGCACAGAGATATTATTATGGGTCAGTCCTCAGAAAATCTGCACAAAACACCTCTTTATGATTTGCATGTTGAACTGGGCGGTAAAATCGTTCCTTTTGCGGGCTATCATATGCCTGTCAGTTTTCCTATGGGCGTGATGAAGGAACATCTCCATACCCGTTCAAAAGCTGGCTTGTTTGATGTTTCCCATATGGGACAGGCTGGACTTCGTGGCGAAGGCAGTGTTGCTGAAGCGTTGGAAAGCCTTGTCCCTGGCAATATTAAGGGGCTGAAGCCTGGCAAGATGCGCTATACCCAGTTCACGACCCCTGCGGGCGGCATTATAGATGACTTGATGGTGACCCGGCTGGATGATGAAACGGGCAACGAGCGTTTCTTTCTGGTAGTGAATGGCGCGCGCAAAGACATTGATTTTGCCCATCTGCGCACCAACTTACCTTCAAATATCAGCTTTACCCCCTTTGATGAACGCGCCTTGCTGGCATTGCAAGGACCAAAAGCGGCTGATTGTCTGGCTGTTTTGTTGCCTGAATGTAAAGGTATGAGCTTTATGACAATGGCCGAAATGGAACATGAAAAGTTTGGCAAGGTGTGGGTGTCTCGCTCAGGTTATACGGGCGAAGATGGTTATGAAATTTCCTTGCCTTCTGATATTGCCGAAGAATTTGCCCGAACATTACTCGATCAGGCTGATGTGGAAATGATTGGTCTTGGTGCGCGTGATAGCTTGCGGCTGGAATCGGGTTTGTGCCTTTATGGGCATGATATTGATGAGACAACAACGCCTGTTCAGGCTGATCTGGTCTGGTCCATTGGCAAAAGGCGCAGGGAGCAGGGCGGTTTTCCTGGGGCTGATGCGGTGTTGGCTGAACTGAAAAATGGCTCCTCAACTGTACGGGTTGGTGTTTTGCCTGAAGGCCGTGCCCCAGCACGAGAACATACAAAAATTCTGGACAAGGACGGTTTGCCTATCGGAGAGATAACCAGTGGTGGTTATGGCCCGACAAAAGAAGGCCCTGTCGCGATGGGCTATGTCAAATCAGAAAACTCAGAAATTGGCACAGATATTTTTCTTGAAATTCGCGGCAAACAACACCCTGCCAAAGTCGCCAGCCTGCCTTTTGTGCCCCATAATTATCATCGTAAGAAAAAAGCCTAATCAAATAATCCGTTATAAATAACACTAAAAACAATCTGGAGACAGAATATGAGCAAGACCTATTATAGCAAAGACCATGAATATATTATCGTTGACGGGGGTGTTGGCATCGTTGGCATTACCGATTATGCCCAAAAACAGCTTGGCGATATTGTGTTTGTTGAACTGCCAGAAACGGGTGCTTCCCTTGATCAGGGCGGTGAGGCGGCTGTGGTCGAATCTGTCAAGGCGGCCAGTGAGGTTTATGCGCCTGTGGCTGGTGAAGTGACTGAAGTTAATGGTGATGTCGAAGGCGATCCTTCCATCGTCAACCAGTCTGCTGAAGATGGCGCATGGTTCTATAAGGTGGCGATCAATAGTGAAGATGACCTTGAGGGTCTGATGGATGAAGAAGCCTATAAAGCTTATGTTAAAGGTCTTGATTAATGCGTTATTTGCCCCTGACAGACGAAGACAGAAAGATCATGCTGGCTAAAATAGGCGTGGCTTCTGTTGATGAACTGTTTGCCGATGTGCCTGAAGGCCTACATCTGGATACCCCACCTGACTTGCCTCTTAAGGCGAGCGAAATGGTTGTGGATGCCCAGCTTTCACGTATGGCCGCCAAAAATATTGATGCGGGTTCTGTGCCATTTTTTGTTGGTTGTGGTGCCTATCGTCATCATGTGCCGGCCACAGTTGATCATTTGATCCAGCGTTCAGAATTTCTGACAGCCTATACACCCTATCAGCCAGAAATTGCGCAGGGGACGTTGCAGGTCTTGTTTGAGTTTCAGACTCAGGTGGCGATGCTGCTGGGCATGGATGTTGCCAATGCCTCTATGTATGATGGTTCGACTGGTTGCGCGGAAGCTGTGCTGATGGCGCAGCGCGTTAAACGGCGCAAAAGGTCTGTTTTGTCAGGCGGTTTGCATCCACAATATCGTGAAGTGGTGGAAAACCAGTCTCATTTTGGCGGGGCAGATATTGTTGCTATGCCAGCCGCCCCAACAGGCGATGAAGATATTTTGGCGCAGGTTGACGACAAAACCGCTTGCGTTGTTGTCCAGTACCCAGATTTTTATGGCAATATCCGCGATTATACCAAATTGGCAGCAGATGTGCAGGCCAAAGGGGCTTTGCTGGTTGTTGTTGTGACCGAAGTGGTGGCGCTTGGGGCTTTGAAAAGCCCTGGTGATATGGGCGCTGATATTGTGGTTGGCGAAGGCCAGTCTATTGGCAATGGCCTGAATTTTGGCGGACCATATGTCGGATTGTTTGCCACCCGTCAGAAATTTGTGCGCCAGATGCCAGGACGGCTTTGCGGTCTGTCTGATGATGCTGATGGCAAGCGCGGCTTTGTGCTGACCCTTTCTACCCGTGAGCAGCATATTCGTAGGGAAAAGGCGACCAGTAACATCTGTACCAATTCGGGGCTTTGCGCCTTGGCCTTTTCTATTCATTTGTCCTTGCTGGGCGAGACAGGTTTGCGTCAACTGGCGGAAATTAATCATGCGATTGCTGCTAATTTGGCAGACCAGCTTGATGGGATTGATGGTGTCGAAGTGCTGAATGACACCTTCTTTAATGAGTTTACAATCAGGCTGTCAGGCAAGGCGGCTGATGCGATTGAGGCTTTGGTGGATAAGGGCGTTATTGCAGGTGTGCCAGTGTCGCGCCTTGTACCAGCTGACAAAGACCTTGAAAATTTAATGATTATTGCTGTGACTGAAAATAACAGCGAAGACGATTGTAATGCTTTGGTTAAGGCATTGGGAGAAGTAATCAATGCTTAATAAACAGGGGCGGCCAACGGTTGCCGAGAAAACAGATACGCCAGTCACAATCACGCAGACCATTAGCGGCAATAAGGGGCTTCAGATTGAAGAGCCTTTATTGTTTGAAGTGGGAAATGTGGGAAATTGCGGCGTTGATTTTGCGCCAGTGCCAAAATATAAAAGCCGTCTGGGCGCTATGGCGCGGGACAAGAATATTGGTCTGGCTGGCTTGAGCGAGCCTGAAACCATGCGCCATTATGTGCGTTTGTCCCAGAAAAATTATTCGATTGATACAGGATTTTATCCGCTTGGTTCTTGTACCATGAAGCATAATCCGCGCCTGAATGAAAAAATGGCGCGTTTACCTGGCTTTGGCAATATCCATCCCTTGCAACCGCAAAAGACTGTTCAGGGGGCTTTTGACCTGATGGGACATTTGGCCGACTGGCTGATGACCCTGACAGGCACTGGAGCTGTTGCCCTGTCTCCCAAGGCCGGCGCGCATGGTGAACTGTGCGGGATGATGGCGATCAAGGCTGCGCATGAGGCGGCTGGTTCAAAGCGTAATGTTGTGCTTGTGCCTGACTCAGCGCATGGCACAAACCCTGCAACGGCGGCTTTGATTGGTTACAAGATCCGCGCCATTCCTGCCAGTGAAGATGGCAGCGTAAGCGTTGAATCTGTGCTTGAGGTGCTGGATGATGACGTGGCTGCCCTGATGCTCACCAACCCCAATACAGGCGGCGTATTTGAAAAAGACATTAAGAAAATTGCCGATGCCATTCATGAGGCGGGGGCTTATTTCTATTGCGATGGTGCGAATTTGAACGCCCTGATGGGACATGCCAGACCAGGTGATTTTGGCATTGATGCCATGCATATTAATCTGCACAAAACTTTTTCAACGCCCCATGGTGGCGGCGGTCCTGGTGCGGGGCCTGTGGTGTTTTCTGAGGCGCTTGCCCCTTATGCGCCCTTGCCTTACCTTGTCAAACAGGGTGATGGCTGGCAAATGATTGAGACCCGCGATCAGGTGTCAGGCGACCGCAAACCGTTTGGTCGCATGACCGCTTTTCATGGTCAGATGGGAATGTTTGTCCGTGCATTGACCTATATGATGTCTCATGGCAGTGATGGTTTGCGTCAGGCGTGTAGTGATGCGGTGCTGAATGCCAACTATTTGCGCGCCAGTCTGCAAGATTTGATGAGCCTGCCTTTTGGCGAGCGTATCTGTATGCATGAAGTCTTGTTTGATGACAGCTTTTTGAAGGGGACAGATGTCACCACCCTTGATTTTGCCAAGGCGATGATTGACGAGGGTTTCCATCCGATGACCATCTATTTCCCACTTGTGGTACATGGCGCGATGCTGATGGAGCCCACAGAAACAGAGTCCCGTGAGGCACTCGACCAATTTATTGATGTGGTGCGCAATCTGGTTGCCAAAGCCAAGACTGGCGAAGTCGATTATTTCAAAAATGCCCCTGTTCTTGCACCGCGCCGCCGTATGGATGAAACCAAGGCCGCCCGAAAACCAATCCTGAAATGGAGTGAAGGGGTATAGTGGCTTGCTACTTTTGTTTTATGGGGGAGGGCATTAGCCCCGAACTTTAGCTGAAAAGTGACATCTCTAGAGCAAATTGCAAGCAATTTCGGTCAGTCGACCTTGCTCTAGCTCTTTAATGGCGCATATCTTAACCCGCAAAT
>JAUTBZ010124673.1:0-15339 GCA_032361785.1 Lepetodrilus galriftensis | reverse complement strand
CCTCGATATAACGCTGAAGTTGGGGTCCATGACATGCCACCCACGTTATAATACCTGCGTTATATCAACGAATATAACTGGAGGACATTTTTATTTTAAATGTGGTCCACGTTGGACCCCGCGTTGTATCCGAATCCGCGGTGCATCGAAGGGCGTTATATCAAGAGAGCACTGTAGCTTTAAACCACAAATCAACCAACCAACCAACTTTATTCATGATATATTTTACTTCAAATGCAAAGTCATATAATTATTTATTAATATAAGGACATGAATTATAGAAATCATTGGGTCAATTATTAATTGGTTAGTTTGCATTTAGTAAAACATAATTTTAAATATGTTTTGAATTAGGAATTCATATAAAAACATGGGGAAATCATTGGGTCAGTTGTTAATCGGTTAGTATGCATTTAGTAAATATGAAACATTTTGATATATATTTTAATGAGGAATTCATATGAAAATATTGCAGAAAAAATAATCATGTTAATTAGTTATGCTTTGTATTTTGTTGTAGTTCAAATATATCTAAATATGAAAGTTGGGTCTGTAGTTGAACTATATTTATTTGTATTTCAGGTCAGGAAACCCTGAGTCCTATCCTCGAGAGCTTCCTGTACATCCAGGATCTGTCTAAGTTGAAGAGTTTCGGATGTCAGAGAGAGAAGCCGCCCAACTCCGTTCACAACCATCAGCAGCCGGACGAAAACGAACACAGAAAGCGGAAATACACCAAATATGCCGCTAGTGGATCTCCTCCAATGGAGAGCTCCGATTCCGATTCCGAGGAGTTGGAAGGAGACCGACAGAAACATCCTCGGTCCAGGAGGCCGGTGAGGATGCTGCTGTACACGCCGTCTGCTCCTGCCGTTGATGACGACGACTCCGCCTCGGACCAGGACTTGCTGGGAGCGTTTCCAGATTTACCAGAAGTTCAGAAAAGGTCAACTTCAGCAGAACTGACCTTGGTTGTCCTTGACCTTCTTCATGACCTCTGCATCCTTGACCTTGATCATGTAGCTCCCGGGAAGGTCATGTCGCCTGTCATGCTGCCTCATCTTCTTCACCTGTTTTCCCGGTTAAATCGGAAGGGTTTGGAAGAAAAGGTTCTGCCGGTACACTGGAGCAATGATACTAAGTTGATTCTACAGCGGCATGTGTTGAGATTAATATTGACTGTGGGTGGCATCATTGCGACACAGCCGAACGGTGTCAAGGTTCTGATCGGACATAAAACTGTCACCACACTCATGTCTGGCATTGCTTTCTTCTTGAAAACAGAAACGGAATACGAACATCTAGGAGAAGAATGTGTTGAATTTGTCAAAGAAGTGATGTGTGGACTCATGCTTCTGTTTGAAGCCGTGTTCGAGAATCTTCCTTTCAATCCATCGTGCGTCAACAGTGCCTTAAGCTTGGTGGATAGCTTCAAAGCCAGTGACGGTTTTAAGTATCTAAAGAAACTGGTTTCATTGCAAGAGTCGTCACAGTCGGAGTCGAACAACGAGCAGGTGGAGTATGTCAGCGATCCTGTCAGACACATAGCTTCTCTGATCAGCACTCTCAAGCTGGTGAAGATCAACTACATCCACGCCGTGAAGTGCTTGAAGCGACGACACAGGAACTGCCAGTATCAGATCTACCTCAGCCACCACCACAACATCCTGGGCTGTCCCGTGGGAATGAACCTGAAGCAGGTGGACGCGGGAATCCAGAGACAAGCAGGATCCTGGTCGGCCAGTCCCAGTAAGTGTCAGATAGCGACGCTCTCCGAACTCCTTCTGGAGATGCTGGCTGAGGCAAAGTCCCCGAAGCTGCAGCTGGAGATGCTGTCGGTGCTCAGACATCCGGGCATCTGCTGCTGCATGCATCCCAGGTCCATCGTGAAGACCTTGGCCGAACTCCTTCCAGAGTTCACGCCCGCGATCAGAAGCTGCAGTCTCGAGTGCCTCAATGACATACTTCTGGATCAGTTCCTTGGATCGGAAGAACTCCCCGAGAAGCCGGAGGCAAACATCTGTAAGTTGTGCACGTTCGAAGGAGAGTTTTCTGTGACGACTGCAGCTAATGCAGCGGAACCTGTTCGGGACTTGTCTCAAGTAATCGACAGCGGCTTCTCAAGTAGCGACAGACTCGAAGCCAAGAAACTGTGGTCATTGCAACGATGGCGCCCGCTTCAGTTCTTAAAACCGTGTGTTCTTTCTTTGGATGAGAGTTTGGCATTGACTACTGCAAAGCATCTGATTGTTCTAGCCATCAGGGGCAACAGCGATTTAAAACAGGAATTGTTCTTTAAGATCTACCAGCAGGTGGTTCATCTGTCTCTAGAAGATTCCACGGAGATGACTTCAATAGACACTTCATCTGATGAGCAACTCTCTGTGATGAGCAAGATTCCAAGCTCAATCATGTTGTACTGTGTCTCCGCTCTGCCGTATGTGCTTCAGGTTGACAGGGTAATGAACGTATTCATAGAGAAGGAAGGCTTATCCCGGCTGAGCAACCTTCTCGAGGACGAAGACCTGCGAGCTCCGGTGATGGGAGTCTTCGAGGCACTGATCATGATCGACGAGCAGAACGTCAGAGAAATCAAGAACAGGAACGTCGATGAAGCATCTGGCGTCGCTTCGGAGTACATCCGTGGAACCGTCATGCAGACGTTCATCGACACCCTGGCAAAGAAGACCTGCGCCATAACCGCGTCCTTCCAGCAGATCCATCTTCAGAAGCATAGCGGCTGCAAGAAAGGGTCGTCGTCGAATCGCAGGAGCAGTCAGTCCAACGCCGACACGGAGAAAGACGTAATTGAATGTTCCTTCCAGACCGGTCATCACGACGTGGTCAAAGACCTGCCCTTGCTGCTGGACATGTGGCAGACATGTGCCAAGCTGTGTATGAACAGCCCCACGTTCAGGTCCTTCTACCGGAACTCCCCGTGTCTGTACATCGTGCAGGACACTTTGCTGTTGGCCATCGAGCTCCTGGCAGACATGGGGGCCATAATGCAGCAGCCCCAGGCAACGGATATCACGAGGCCCGAATGGTGCCCTTTCAGCGAATCCAGATCCTTCTCCTGTCATGTGAGGAAGCTGTCCTTCATAGAAGCTGTCATGATCGTCTGCTTTTCATGTCAGACTGTCTCACCGACACAGAAGGTAGGATTTTCTTTCCAAGCATTATATCATTGTCCCCAAAGTCTGTGTTATATCAACTATCAGCTGTAAGCAGTCATGTGTTTGTGTGTCGGTTTTCAAGCCTGTCTACTTTGATGTGGTTGTCTTGTCGTCGTGTGTCTATAGAAAGGGTAGCAGTTGTGTGTTTGTATGTCTGTTTTCAAGCTGACTGATGTGCTTGTCCTGTAGTAGAAAAATCCTTATTTTACGTTGGAAATATAAAGGGTAGAAGTTGTGTGTTTGTGTCCCTGTTTTGAAGCTCTAATTTCATGTGTTTGTCTTGTCATTGTGTGTCTATAGAAAGGATAGCAGTTGTGTGTTTGTATGTCTGTTTTCAAGCTGACTGATAATCATGTGCTTGTCCTGTAGTAGAAAAATCCTTATTTTACATTGGATATATATATAATAATATGGATAACAAAGAACATTAGCTTTGTAGAGATGTTATTCTGACAAATACAGAAAGGGTGGCAGTTGTTTATTTATTTTTTATTTTTTTCTCAAACTGTATGATTCCACATCCATGTCTTGTGTTTGTGCGTCTACAGAAAGGGTCCGAGGAGAAGCACTGGAGACAGCTGCGAGACTCGCTACAGCTGTGTGTACAGCTGGAGCCCACCAAGCTGAAAGCTGTGTTTGACATGCTGCTCAACTCTGCTCTACCTCAGCTGCCGTCCATACTGGAGTACTCATACGACCAGATCATTGCCATGCTGGTGAGTAGCCAGGGCCAGTGGTAGCGCATTGGTAGAACGTTGGACTTCGGAGTCAAAAGTTCCAGGTTCAAATCCTGTTCTGGGAGCTTATATTTATGTTTGATTTTTCCATTTATGGGTGAAATATTTCCCCAAACCTATTTATGTGTCACATGGAATTTAAGTGGTTTACGGACAGTGCTAAGAAGACAACTTTTATAAGGTTGTGTTTGTGTCCTAATAGCTCATCGCGTATGGATGAAATATTCCTTCTGCGACATAGCACTAATTAATTCATGCCCCAATACCTTCGATTGTCCTATTTAACATTTTGTTAGTCCATCAGCGGTGTTGAGATAGGTAGTGCTGTAAAATTGTTGTTTCTCGGGCTTGAGGATCAAAATTAACACTAGCCCACTGGGCCATTTCTCCCAATGCTAAAGGTATCCTGAGGGCTAGCAGAAATTCATGACATTTCTTATTTGTATCACTATTCGGGCTAGTAAGTTTTAAAGTTAGTTTCAATCATTGTGTCTTCAGAACCTGAAGGACGCTGAGCTGGTTGACGAGGAAGAGTTACGGGAGTCGCTACATCTAGCAGGAAGTGAGGAGGAGGAGGTCACGTGCACGGAACTCGGATACGAAGCCGATACCGAGACCAGTCTGCTCACTGATTGGAAGAAAAGTAAGTTGTAGGCTGTGTGTGTCAATCTATGAAATAGGGGGTGGGTGGTGGGTCAATGCACATTTATGAGATTCCTGTCTGACGTTGCATCTGGTTGCAGGTCTGCAGACTAGCCTGGACAACCGGCTGAAGCATGCCGACACCACCTGCTTTCCCTCCGTCTTCAGACTCTTCATGGAGCTGTCAATCAGCAGCCATAACTCCTCCTCCGGCAAGGTCATTGTCCACTCCGTCATGTTACGATTGTTACACATCCTGCGGAGTAGTCCCCCTGCAGTGCTGGCCGTCTGCTCGGAGGTCAGTAGTGCTTATATATTTATGTATTTATTAAAGAAATTATTATTACTATTATTATTATTATTATTATTATTATTATTATTTTATTATTAGTAGTAGTATTTGTATTGGTATTAGTAGTATTTATTTTGTAATTTATATATGTATATTTATTTTAAAATGCTTTTAAAGATTTTAATTAATTTATTTTATTTTAATTATTATTTTTTTGTTATTTTAATTTTACTTTATTTTATTATTTTCTTTTTTGGGGGAGGTTTGTTTGGTTGGCTGGTAGGTTGATGGTGTGTAAACCTAAATCAGTGTGAGTGCATAGTTGTTCATGTTTCAGGGTATTCTTGCCGTCCTGTTGGATGGGTTTAGGGACACACTCACCAAGGCTGAAGTTGACCAACAAGGTTAGAGAGAAAGAGAGCTGTCTTAGATGTTATCAATTTCAATTGTATAAGTTATATACTTGTGTAACCAAGGAATGTGCCGATCCTGGAATTTGAACCTGAGTTGCTGGATTGTGAGTCCAGTTCTCTACCTACTGAGCTAAAGGGATAAGATAACCCTGCTGACCAAGACCAGTAGGAGCGTTGTATATTACACCTGGCTACACATGAACCATATGAAATACTTATTTATTTTTCCAGAAATGGCTCTCCGGGAAATTCTCTTGTCCATGATCCACCTCCTAGCACGGAAAGAGATCGCGGCCAATGAACTCCGGCTGTATCTCAGGCTGTTTTTGGTCGAAGGAAATCCAATGGTAAGGAGATGAAATTCCAGATCGTGGTCGCAAGTGGGTTAGGTGAAAGATTCCCACAGTGACGTTAAACTCCATAATCGCTCATTCCGTAAATCAGGGAACATTATGTAACAGAATCTTATGTTTTTATTTCCTTTGGATAAATATGCTGTGTAGTCTTGGAATTTGAATAATTTTCATGAAACACTTTTGTTTCAGACAATTGTCCCGAATGACTAAAATTGAGTAAAAGAGTTTCGAACATTTTAGTAATAATATATATATTTTAAACATACCATTTCGGACATTTGAAAAATAAATCGGCAAATTGCCGATGGCCGATGGGCAGCAAAAACACTGCACTTTCATTTATATTATTTAATGTATACAAATACTGATATTTTCTGGACCTGTACATGGAGCATTTCCTGTTTGTTGCCAGGACTCGTTGCTGTCCACTCTGATGGGGATCTTGGAGAACTCTCAGGTGTCGCCCACCTACACTCTCACCTTCCCCACCGCCCGCACGAAGCCCGCCGTTCCTCTCGCAGACACGGGTAAGACAATCACAGCTGTCAAACTGAGTCTATAATAAGTAGGGATGAGAATATGCGTATTCTCATGGCTCCAGGTTCAATTTCACAAACCTGGCCGTGACCTGCGGATCTTGGATCCTGGCTGTTTTAGAAGAAAACACAATTTCGCATTCTCATCTCTGAATAACATTTCTTCTCGGTACAGATGAAAGCTCTTTCACTGAGGGTGTCACTATGTAGCGACATTTATATTATAAGTTGTAGAAGCATCACGATGTGTATAGGTGTTTTTATGTATCCAGTGTATGGATTTCTCTCCTGAGGGTTACTGCTGCAGCAAAGTTATCTTGCCGACATATTTCAATACTGCATCCCAATTAATTTAATGCACACAACCAATGTATTATTATTAATTTTATTTTTTATAAATTCTTTTTTAAATTTTATTTTGTAGTTTCCCCCCCCAAAATTTTTTTATATATTTTTTTATTTAGTTGCATGTCTACAATATTGCATTGTTTCAGACGGGGTCAGGGGTCAACAGGTATGGGGTCGAGCAGCCATGCAGTGCAGCATCAGAGAAACGATAGAATGGCCGCCCATCGTCAAAGGATTCAGCGTCTCCATCTGGATGAACGTAACCGACGCCACGGAGGACCCCGTTCTGCATCTGCCCAAGATCAGGAAAGACAACTCTGCATCTTTAGTCTTCAATTCCATCATTATCAGTAAGTAAAAGAGAAGATAACATGGTTTAACATTCACTGACATTTTGGAACAGTGCATTTTAAGAAAAATGTACAATTTTTATGTATGAACGAGTTCAATGTACAGTTAGAGATATTTATGATTGATTTAATGTTTTACGTCACAGCGGGAATATTTCACCCATAGGCGACGATAGATGTTTATGTGTAAAATGTATCTAAAATTCAACTTTTTATCTTTTAGATGGAGACTCAAAACTTGAAAATGGCGAGAGGTATCCTGTCTGCGACTGCCTCCATATCTTCTCTCTGGGTAATGCCGAAAAAATGTTCGAGGTCTGGGTGAATGTGCGATCACGGTCATTTGTATTTAGGTGAGTGGCCGACCACAATACAAAGAATTGATTAATTCTTTTTGTTGTTTTATTAAAATGATACACGCAGTCATATAGTCTCCTAAGTTTCTATATGCGTTTGTTTCTCAGAATAACGAGTGGATCGAGCGAATTTGAAGTGCTGAAGGAGTTAGGATCTGACAGAGTTATCACCCCTGATATGTGGCACCATGTTGTCGTATCCTATGAGGAGAAGCTGAATGGAAGTACTCTTGTTGGATATGTACGTATCTTTGCTTTAATTTCACTGTTTATTGTTTTATTATACACGGATGAGAATCTTCCACGGATATGCAGATTTATAGGCTCAGGGTATCGTTTCTCAAATCTACTGCGAGACCATAAGTACTACTCTCATAGCCATCCCTAATACATGGGGATTTTGCATTTACGAGAGTGCTATGGTCTCATAATGGATATGAGCTTCAAGAAACGATACCCAGAGCTGTAGTTTTACCACTGGTACAGCAACGTCATCTGCTGTTTCAGACACTTCTGGTCATAGATGGCTGTCTGTCAAGGGAGATAATTCTCGATTACCCGGCCAACTTTTCCCGCAAGCCTTTGTCACCACACCCTGTTCTCTTACTCGGTCACATCAAACACGATCTTCAAGACGACATCGGACACTGGCACATGGGCAACCTTATGTTATTTAAACGTAAGTATCAGACTGTTTCCTGTATTAAGATATTAGTTAGTATTGGAATGTTATTCCTAGCTGAACTTCTTCATTGGAAATGTCTTTATCCAAAATATGTGATAATTCTAGCAATTTGATTGGTTGAGAGGTCCTTTCAAAAGTCGTACAGCCAGGTTTGGCCAAAAGTAAAAGTTGTGACCTTATAAATAACTGACATCATTGTGGCTACACTTGACTTGTATGTCACACCGGTTTTCAATATTTACATTTATTTCATGTTTTCATTTTTTTTTACAGTGAGATCAAAAAAATGAAAATATATAATATGGTATGAAAATATTTTAAACCAGTGGGACACATAGAAAATCTAGCTTGTTGCCCAATATGCTAGTGTAGACCAATAAAATGTACTATACTGTCAGGAAATATGATAACAATCCGTGAAAAGGACAATGAAATTACAGTGATACATTGAATGGGGTAATAATGAAGACAATAAGCCTGATTTTATTATTATTTAATGCAAATCATTATTCAATATGCAGAATATATTTATTTATTTATTAATGTGGACGTGTTCAGGTGCGGACATGAGTCGCGAGTGGTGGCTACATCACTACACACTGGGCCCCAACCAGACGGCCGTGAGTAAGTGTGACTGTCTGGACTCGCGCACCGTGTACTCGCCGTTCCTCACCAAGGACGTCCTGTGTCAGGCCGGACTGTCATTGGACTTCCTCGTCGGCACGGCAACGCTGGCGGACATGGAAATAGCCAGAGTAAGTATCCACCAATCAGTGTGTTTTCTCTTGATGTTTTAAATAAGCGGAATGACCTGACTAAAAAATTTAAAAAAATTACCCACGCAAGAAATAGGCAAAATAGTTATTTTTTAAGAAAAGGAAACTAAATTTTAGGGGATTTCGAAAAAGTACCATTTCCATGACAAATTTGCATGATTGTAAAATCTCTGCCAATTACTTTTCTGCATTAGTCTATAATATAAATTGTAAAAAAAATCTTGTTTAAGTGTTGTAAGACTGGGTGGTAAACCTTTCTTTATACGATCCTTGTCCCGTTCCACAGAACGGTCATAGCGCTACGAGAGTCGTAACTCTCATACGTTTATATGACGTTGCAACTCTCATCAGACTATGATCGTTCTGTGGAACAAAGGCCATGATTCCATGCTGTCTTATTTCCACATTATGCGACCCTGTTTGCAGAGTATCACCAATGCAATCTGTATTCTGGTTCTCTCATACAGTCCTCTGCTATGCTGAGTATCACCAATGCAATCTGTATTCTGGTTCTCCCATACAGTCCTCTGCTATGCTGAGTATCACCAATGCAATCTGTATTCTGGTTCTCTCATACAGTCCTCTGCTATGCTGAGTATCACCAATGCAATCTATATTCTGGTTCTCTCATACAGTCCTCTGCTATGCTGAGTATCACCAATGCAATCTGTATTCTGGTTCTCTCATACAGTCCTCTGCAATGCTGAGTATCACCAATGCAATCAATGTATTCTATTTCTCCCCGCAGTCGTCGGCCGTGTTGACGTACTCCAGCAAGTCGCCACAGTTCTGGAGCCACTACAGCGCCATGCAGTTACACCAGGTACTCTCCACCATGGGTCTGGTTCACCCCACGGCCAGCCAGGACCCCCTGCTCTTCCAGAACCCCCGGGTCGTCGATGTCCTGGAGCTGGGCAGACTGCAGCCCAGGACGTCCTGCACCCTGGAGAAGGCCGTGGAGCAAATCGGCGGAGTCCAGATCTTCCTCTTCATGGTGGCCAAGGTGAGCACTCGGTGCATTCTGCGGGTCTGACTGAGAACAGGGTCAATCTGTATAGAAAGTTACTGGTACAGGGATCGAAATTAACACTAGCCCTCAAGCCCGGACCATTTCTCGCAATGATAAAGGTACACTGTATCTTCAAGGCTGGCAGAAATTCATTACATTTGTTATTTGTATCGGTATTCGGGCTAGTAAGTTTTAAAGTTAGTGGTAGCACAATGGTAGAACGTTTGAGAGCACAACTCATGCATGGCAATTTTACATGGATCCACAGAATTCTGCTGGTTTATTTTGCCCTGGATGTGGCTTGGGGCCTGCAGCACCCAGAATCTGGGCTTGTTTCCCACTGAAATCACAGATTGTCTGTGGCCATGTCTGACATCACCTCTGGCAGGTCTCATCTTGAGTTGCACATTCTGACCGTACACACTCTTTTCTTGCACTCTCATTATCGCAAATGGCTGAATCTCCATATTCACTCACTCACTCACTCATCTTGCACACTCTCACATCACACACTTTTACATCAAACTCTCATCTCGTGCAATCATCTCGGCTTCTGGTGTTCCAGATCTTTGAGAAGTCCGGTGAGGTGAGCGGGGATGCGGAGACGAAGACAGCGGAATGTCTGCAGAGCAAGGTGCTGCGACTGCTGTTCCGCCTCATCCACCGCATGCCTCAACTCATGCAGGAGTTCCAGGATGTCCAGGGATACGCCATGCTGTGTCGAGTGCTGACCAGCTCCAGGGCCGTGGTGGGATACGAGACACTCCAGGTGCGTGCGTCACAGGGATAAAAAAAAAAAAAATATTTTTTAAAGAAATTTCAGTCACATCAAAATTAACACTATTGGGGGTCCTTTGAAGAAATACTAAAAATACTCATCATGATTGTATAAAATCTCTTTTGGCCTATGTGTGGAAAATTCTCCCTGCGATTAACTCAATCGATATTTACCACTATTTTACAGGCTTTGCTGGACTCTTGCACATCTGAATCCCTGTTCCGCCCCGATGCCTCGTCGCCACAGCCGATGCTGCGACCAGGCACAAAGGCAGTGGTGTGCGACGCTACGGTGATACAGCAGCTGCTGCTGTCGTGGCGGGTTTGGGAGCCCGCCGAGCCCGCAGTGGTGGAGTTACTGTTTCAGGCTCTCCAGGCTCTGGTCCGACCCGACCACCCGCACCGAGACGTCAACGTTAAGCAGTTTCGTGCCGCCGGCATCATGAACAAGATCTTCTACATCTACCTGGTGAGTTATCTGTTCAACACTGACCGAGATCTTCACTACCAAGTTGAGCAATTAATCACATAAAATAGTCCTAAGAGTGCAATAACAGTAGTGTAATAAATGTGGAATTAATGTAAGGGAGACAACTGTGATTTTTCTTTTTGAATTCTTGTAATTTATCGTGACAAATCTATGCTCAAAATCGGGCTCATAAAGCTGGATTTTAATTACCTGGGTCAATGGATTTGTAGATTTTCATTATCCTTCTCTCGTCGCAAATGGGTGACAGCTTCCTGCAGTGACATTAAACTCCATATTTACTCACTCATTTTCCTTCTCAACTCCTTGGGTTGTATGCAACCCAAGCACCTTGTCATAATAACAACAATTCTACCAGGCCATACAAGTTTATTCAATATTTTGTTCAGGAGCGTATCCAGGAAGGCTTTCCGGCCCTGTCACGTGCAGTGGGGCAGTCGGTGTCGTCCATCGTGCAAGGCATGCTGGGATCTCCGCCCGACCTGATGATGCTGGTGGCCGTCACTGACTTCCTGTTGCTGGTGCATCCTGCCGCCAGCGCCTTCGTTGTCCACACCACGACCAGCCACTTCCTGCGATGCTGGTGGGGTGAGTGGCGTCTCTACATTGCATATTATGTTCGCCGATATATCCACTGGCTAGTGACAAGTTATTACATGAAGTACGAATATATTTACCTTTCTGACGCGATATTGATAGGATGCGCTGTCTGTACAGTGGCAATGCAGATATCATCCTTGGTCTGTCAGTACCAGCCGGTGCTTCCAGGTTTACTGCAACATTCAGTGCTACAGATGTTGTGGGTTTTCTCATGCCTTAAACTAACAAGCCATGATATAAATGAAAGAATCTTAAAAGATAAATTAAATAATAATAATTATAAAATAAAAAATTGAACATTATCTTGGATATTTTTTGTAATGCGAACTTCTGTTTTGTTTTCAGCGTATCCATCAGCAGCTTCAACACCTATGACCAAGCACACAGTCCGGACTAACTCGGAGAAATCTAGGTCAACCTCCAGTGATCAGAATGAAGAATCAAGGTCAAGGTCAAGGACAGAAGGGGAGATCACCACTACAGGCATGTGTTGCTTTTGCTAAAAAACACCAAAAGTACAAATATAGAGCAATAGGTGTTTGCTTATTCATACTTACATTTTCACCCCCCAATATCACATGCTTACTGAAATTTAGCAAGACAAAATTACCTAAAAGGCGTCTTAGGATATTGAAGTGTAATGAAGCAAAATATGCTTATAAAGATGCCAGGCTATCATGTAGGGGTTCATGTGTAAATAAAACTAAGTTTAATATTGGTCAATTTGTTTCTTTTCCAGTTTTCATACTCTTATTTTTATTTTTACTCAAAGCATAATCGAGCAGCGCCACACTGGATTATTGCACTGTATAGATATCTACATGTATGTGTGTATGTATGTATGGATGTTAACTCCATATAATATTTGGCTTTGTAGAATCCAGAGAAGGTCCAGAGGAAGATCGAGTCACTGCAGTATCCGGTGTTGCCAGACCCCGATCTGGATCAGCGAACTTCCCGCCAGTAGAACGCGTCATACAGAGGCCCACTCCCGTTACTGCGTCAGTCTTCTCACATTCGGACAGCGCAGAGGAATTCACTCACCTGACGAGCAACATACACCACACGGTCCGGACCGCGGAGACTCCGATCGTGGACAGTTCTGACACCACGGAATCCGAGAGCCGGAACGGCTATGCAGGCAGCGCGGATTCCGATCATGCAAGGGAGATAACTCCGTCCAGCCATCAGCGGGAGGAGCGCGAAGTTGAGAGTTCCAGCGAGGACAGTCGACAGACGTCGCCGTTGTTGTCGGCGGCGGAGGAGATGAAGCATCTGGAGATTGACGAAAGTTTTGTGGAGTTTGACGTCGACGACAAGGAGCTAGCTGACAGCGACGTCGGTTTGGTCACAGTGTGTGCAAGTGAGTGTGTGTGTCACGTAGTTAGCGTAGAAGTAACAATGTTCCAGGCACCACAGAACAACCACAGCTGAATGAGTCGTAAATCTTATAAATCTCAAAAAGTCATATTTTTATTTTACGATGATTCTGTGGAATGGAGCTCTATATTTTAATAATTTCCTGTATTGTAATATGTTTGTGTCATTTTGTATGCAATTCAAAAATTCTTTGTCAGAAGGTCAGTACATTTAACCCTATCCATGCTAAAGGCAACCAGTAATGCCCTAAAAGAGCAGTGTCTTGTGCCTAATTTTTGTTTCACTAACTTATTTAACTGAACATTAACCTTCATGACAAGGAATTTTCTATCTTGATCTAATTTGTTAACCGCGTGTTTCTGCAGATCTGTTGAACTTTCTGTCGGTGGTGGTGCTGGATCTCCCTCAGTCGTCCCTGGAGACGGCGTACAGCAAGATGCTCAACCCAGGCAGTCTGATCGTCCTGGCACAGAACAGCTCGCCACAGATCAGGGCGGCCGTCATCAGGGTAAGTGCAGAACCCAACAGTCTTTGTCAAAGATGTTTTGTGGCATTTTTAATGATTGACATTTTTGTCATCAGGGCAACTGCTGGTCCCACGTGTAAGGGGATGTTCCTTTCACCGCATTACAGTATTAGGAGTAGTCCAGAAACTCATTCAATGCTGTCCTTGTGTTTGCAGCTTATCGGTGTGTACACTACGCGGGCGCCGCAGCAGCACCTGGAGACGTTCCTGAAGATGGAGTGCTTCTCTCTGCTGGCCAACCAGCTGCACCAGTACCCCGCCCGACAGGACCACGTGGAGGCTGCCGTGTCCATCCTGCTCGAATACCCCTTCTCCTTCCAGGAATCGTGAGTCGTAGAAATACCCCTTCTCCTTCCAGGAATCGTGAGTCGTAGACTGGTGGCCGTCGCTCCACCATTGTCATTGGCATCTGTTAACCCTCTGGTGAAGGCAACTGGAGATGCCCTAAAGAGCAGAGCATGTGCCTAATCCAGCAGGGAGAGGGTTAAATACTTGCTTATATTACATTTCTTGAAACAAACTTGAGTGCGATTCGATAAATCGGGTCCTGTATTGCTTTTTTTAAAATATGTATTTGCTCAAGCCAAAATAATAATCCATAGGGATGAGAATTTCCCTCGGATCCACAGATTTTGAGGTTCCGTGATTGATCTTGTAAACCTGGCCGTGGCCTGTGACCCATAAATTCTGGATGTTTTAGTTGAAAATACGATTTCTCATTGTCAACCCAAATTTAAAAGAAAATCAAATTCAATCAACTTCTATAGTCCTTAGCATTGTCTGTTTGACACGCTGTACTAAAACCATATAATTCAATGACCATCCTCGGAGAAATGAGCTCTAACACATATCTATCTGTAACAGGACACTAGAAGAAGAAATCATGGAGTTGTCCAATCCGCAGCAGTCGTCTGTCGTCCTGTTTCTGTGTCTGCTGGAACAGACCGCCCACGATGCCGCCCTGTGTCACAACACTCTCAGTCTCCTCGACCAAGTACGTCTCCTGTCAGTGTCTTCAGTCTCCGACATTTGTCTTTGTGTGTCTTCAGTCTCCGACATTTGTCTTTGTGTGTCTTCAGTCTCCGACATTTGTCTTTGTGTGTCTTTAATCTGCAATAATCCCTGACAATACTACATTCTTCCATTGATGTGTGTGAATGTGTTACTTTATTACTTCATCTATACCTGCCATAGAATCCATCTCTTGTGATTTAAATTTAAAAAATAATATTTATTATTTTTATTAAAATGGCATTAACATTTCTATAGATGACAATAACATTGACTTTCAACTTATTCAGATGGCATTGTGTGTGTCTGTTTTCAGAATTTTGTATCTATTACTTATAGTATAGAGATTGTGTTCTGTATGAAGTGTAACGTGTGTGTTGTGGTCTACAGCTGTTACAGCAGTGTCCAATCCTGTCCACGGTGCTCCTGGAGCAGGGTCTGATGGAGGTCCTCACTAACCTCATCGCCACCATCCACAGGACTGACCAGTAGGTAGCATTACTGCACACATAGACACTGTACACACAGACACTGTACACACAGACACTGCACACATAGACACTGTACACACAGACACTGCACACATAGACACTGTACACACAGACACTGTACACACAGACACTGTACACACAGACACTGCACACATAGACACTGTACACACAGACACTGCACACACAGACACTGCACACATAGACACTGTACACACAGACACTGCACACATAGACACTGTACACACAGACACTGTACACACAGACACTGTACACACAGACACTGCACACATAGACACTGTACACACAGACACTGCACACACAGACACTGCACACATAGACACTGTACACACAGACACTGCACACATAGACACTGTACACACAGACACTGTAC
>JAUTBZ010124662.1:0-15339 GCA_032361785.1 Lepetodrilus galriftensis | reverse complement strand
ACCCACAACATCCGTAGCGCTGAATGTTGCAGTAAACCTGCGAGCACCGGCTGGTACTGACAAGACCAAGGATGATACCTGCATCGCTACATAACATTTGAGCGGGAATGTGACACTACATGATTTGATGCTCATGAAACTCTACCTAGGCACTCTTTGTGATGTTTCCTTGATAGGCTTGAATTGTGGAACAGAGCGGTCTGCACTAGAGCACGTTGACCTGTGATCTTGGAGCATGCTCATTGCCATCTGAGGAATATATATTTACATGTATTCAAAACAATTATTCCAAGGAAAATATTCTCCCATCCCAACACTGATTGTATCATTAACAATACCTACTGTAAAACACTTTGAATACACTGACTCTAATTAAATTATGCGCAAATGCGAAAACTGAAAATTAAAAAATAAATTTAAAACAATTATTCCAAGGAAAATGTTCTCCCATCCCAACCCTGATTGTATCATTAACAATTCCTACTGTAAAACACTTTGAATACACTGACTCAAATTATGTGCAAATGCAAAAACTGACAATGAAAAAATAAATGCTAATCATTACTCCTTAGATGTAAATTATAATACAATGTATTTGTGTTTGTTTGTTCTTATTAAGTTTAAATAAAATCAAAAGATTATATATGTTACTTAATTGCTGATTACAGTGCTCCTTCGATATAACGCTGAAGTTGGAGTCCATGACATGCCACCCACGTTATAACACCCGCGTTATATCAACGAATATAATAATTGGTGGAACATTTTTTTAATTTAATTTTTTATTTTGTATACAAATCCGCGGTGGATCAAAGGGTGTTATATTGAGGGAGCACTGTATCTGTAAAGATAAAGGCAAAATATAGAATTGAATTGAATTGAAGTAAAAGTTTAATACTTGTCTGTGACACCAGTCACAAGTTCCTCGTCTAGACCGCAGCAAGCGCTCAATGTCCACAGCCCTCTCTAGCTGGGTGGGGTCAAAGGTGGATCTACACTCGGGGCAGGTGGCAGACTCAACATCGCGTAAGGGTAGCACACAGGCATGGCAGTATCTGAAACAATGAATGTGAGAAACTGATGGGATACTGATAAGCAATCCCACATTACAGACATTACATGATAATGAGACGGACATTTGCATTTGTAACAAACTCTTTCTCCGCTCTAGTGTAACATTTCATGGGACATCCATGGATACATTAAAAACTTGCAATTAGTACTTGATTTTGCTTTTTATGTACAGTTATACCAATCATGACATGAACATATCTTAACTTAACTACAATGTGTTTACCATCAGTCGCAGACTACATAGAATATGTCTGAGATAACTAGGCCCCGAGGCCAAGTTGTCCCAGGGGCCGAGATGTCTGACATTCCCAGGAAGTTTTCAAACTCGCTTGTCACTGGCCAGCTGGCGAATTGAAAGTCAAATTTTAGGGACCTGCTAAAAATGTAAATCTGGTTGCATGAACCACCTTTATCACTGCAATTGAGACCTTGTATGCGACATCACTCAATACGTCACATAGCATCGTGAGTGGAAAGACAATGGGAATTTCCGCTGTTGCTCACGTCATCAGATTGTTTATTGCCACCCAACCGCAAGACTAAATGAGGACCAATCTGTTGTTTCTAGATTGTATACATGCCGATGGTATCATGTCATCTAACAATAAAAATAAAGTTGTTTGTCATCAGAAGTGTTAACCGAGTGTATTCGGCAGATTTTGTTTCCTTATTAAGGGATTGATAGGAACTGCCAGTCTCACTGTAAAGGTAACAGGTGATCGAAAACAGAACGATCAGTGATAAATATGTTTCTACAATTCCCATAAGTTCTTACACATGTTTATAGGGACAGGTTATCCTGACTGGCTCTCTGAGAATATCCTGACAAATTGGGCAGAGTAATGACGCTTCGCTGCTTGATGAAGACTGTGCCATTGCGAAATACTGACACGAAAATGTTAGCTAGACTCTAGCCTAGTGTAGTTTCTGTTTATGTTCAGTTCAGACAACACTGTTTACATTATACATGCTAGTCTCTTATAACTAGTCTTATTTGGTCAATATTATCAGTACCTCCGCTACTTAGCTACGGCCATCTTATTCATTCAGATAGTATTATGAATGTAGTTCTTCATTTATAATATATTTACATTTTGAATGCAATGATACAAGATAAGGCATGATTGCATGTTCTTGACAGAGATATTCAATAAAAGAAGAAAGTTGTAGGGTGAATAGTTTAGAAAAGTTTGTTGCCGATAGATGGCGTAGGTCACATTAAAAAGGAACCAAGAAATAGATGGTCTTTGTGATGTTGTTTTGGGTGTTTTCTTAATATATTAGCACAACAAGTGAGCAAGATCAGTAGGTATTATTGTTCATAATGTTTGTATCAATCCAATGATAGTTGATTCTTGGGTTATTATGTACTGTAGAAATGTACCGGAGCATTACCTGTATTTTTATTACCGTACAGTGTTAGCAAAATTGGAATGTGGTAATCAGATAATCTGTTTACACTTTTACTGTTTACACTTTACTGTTTACAATAGACCCGTAAAGTCCCCGTCTCGGACACTTTTCAGTGGTGGTTCTGTTTATTGCTACTATAAAACATGTGTCAACTTGTCAATGGCAAATAACTATTGGCTACTGAAGCGACACAATGTTTGTAACGAAAACTCATTTGTTTTTACAAAAGGTTGTATAAGATACTTTGAAACGAATATAAATCCTACGTGTCGGGTCCTGGTACTTCGGACAGTTGTCCTGTGACTTCAGACAGTGATCTGTGACTTACGACAGTGGTCCTGGTACATCGGTTATTATAAAAATGCATAGCCTATCAACAATAATTAATCATTTTAGTAGCACATGACCATATACCATGTATACTGTAGGTGTATAGGGTAAAGTGATCGGTAGTCAGACACCCTCTGCAGTTGGCGCACGCTTGTGAAGTTTGCAGCGAACGGGAAGCAATCAGAATGCACCCACTTGATAGCCAGAAACCTTGGATGTCTTCTGAATATCAAATTGTTTGCATACAGGGCTAAATATATCCAAAAGGAGACGAAATATAGACACGTGTCCGACTTTAGATCACTTTACCCTACCAAATTTTCTACCTTAAAATATGCTTGTGTCAAGATACATCAATGTGTTGGCGACATGTGCTTCACGCAGTTGCCGAGAACGTCACATTTACGCAAATATGAAATTTAGATAGGTTAAAGGTCATGTTAGCACCATGTAATGATAAAATCATGTGGTTTAGTTATTCACGGTCAAATCAAAGTCAGGAGGAATAGTAGACGTATATTAATCCGTAAACAGCTGGTTAACATACCGTAATTACTCTAATTATTTGAACCCTCTAATTGTTTGAACACCTAAATTAATTGCTGAAAATTTCCGACCATAAATATACAAACTAGACCAATTTGTTAACCCTCTCCCTGCTGAAGGCGAGTTAACTTGCCCGATCACATGCAGAAATAGAACACTTTGATTTTATTCAGCAGGGAGAAGATTAAAATCGTGGTGCAGTGATTTATTTTCAAAGAAAAAACTTTTTTTTTTTTTTTAAAATCTTAGAAAAGATAGTAATATTTTTTATTTTTTTTTGGACACATGCACACAGATTGTCCCAAAATATTCGAACACCGATCATTTTCAATTTTCGTATTTTTCTAATACTTCGAACAGCCCAAAAAATAATGATTTTCTCCTGTTCGAATAATTAGAGTAATTACGGTAAGTATGACTGCTGTCTATCTATGTTACAGCCATGAAGTGGACAGCACTGATGCTACCAGTGTTTGCCGTGCTGACGCTCGTCTGCCTGTGTGACGCCTGTAATGAGGCTATCTGTGCCAGCCGAGTCAGCAAGTGCATGTTGATCAAGTGCTGCGAGTGTGGAATGGTGGACAAGAAGAACTGCACGTGCTGCATGGACTGCCAAGTGTGTCTGGCCGACCTCTACACTGAGTGCTGCTCCTGTGTCGGTTAGTCCACTTCACTGGCTGGCCCCGAGATTACGAAACTTTCTGACAATGATTTCATACTCAACTCAGAATTTTGTTCATAAAGCGTCATGTGACGTCATAGCCTGAGTATGCTGTGAGTCTAGGGTTATGACGTCAAATAAGTCAAATAAGAAGAGCAATTTCTCTAAAAAGATACTAGCCCGTGACAAAAGAAGGTCGCCATGGGGCTATGACGTCACATGATGTTTTATGAACAAAATTCTGAGTTGAGTATGAAATCGTACTCAGAAAAGTTTCATAATCTCGGACCCTGGTCTTGTAGAATTTACTAACAGGAAAATATAGTATACAGCGATAGACACTAACTTTAAAACTTACTAGACTGCAGCATTCATGCTTCTACTGGTCTCAGCCAGCGGGGTTTCTTCTTTGGCTCATTCGGTAGAGTGTTGGACTTGTAATCCAGAAATTCTTATTTGAATCCCAGGATCAGCAGATCCTGTTACGGTGGTCTGTTCTCACTGAATTGTCCCATAGAGAATTTGTAAAACAAGAGGACATGTGGAGGGGGTCGAATGTAGCCGGGTGTGATAATATATGATCTTCATACTAGTCTTGGCCAGCTGGGTTTCCCGTTTGGCTCATTAGTTGGGATTCGAACCAGAGTCCAACACTCTACCAACTGAGCCAAAGGGGTAATTTTGTGGAATTATATCTGTTTTACAGTATGACCAATCAGTGTTCGAATTAATAGGGGGTCCGGGGGTCATTTGAAAATCTGCAATGTTAAACTTAAAGGTATCTATGTGACCCCCTGAAAATTGCAGATTTTACCACCTTTAACATTGGGCCTTGGAGAATGACCCCCTCATTATTTTCATTATTTCGAACACTGCCAATTATGAATCATTCCTAATTTTGAGATACATGTATATTCAACAGGGCTGTGTTCTCCACCTGATCCCAATATGGACTTGTTCAAGACCAGCTCCATTGAAATGCTTGGCGATCCAATCCCCGACTTGTTCAACGTGTTGACTGAGATCCCCGACTATCAGCAGAGATGGAAGTCGTACACCTACCCTCGTCATCAGCCTGAGGAAACACTCATGTACAGCGAAAATAAAGATCTCGAGTATGCCATTGCAATAGGTATGGTTCATGCTAATCAGTCAGTAGGGGAAATTTAAAATGTGAAAGACATATTTTATAAATTTGCATTATGTTTGTAATTTATGTATCCAGAAACATGCCCTTTTATGTTCGTGATAGTTTGGCTTCTTTAGCATTTTTATCGCCGCAAATGAGTAAAAGATTCCCGCAGCGACATTAAAACTTTCATAATCACTCACACACTTTAGCATTTACTACAATTTACATGTAATTTTACATTGCTAAAGGCTGCTAAAAATATATGTATTAAAATGTAGTTACAATTTATAAATGATGTGAATCTCTGAGCATATACCTCAAGAAAAAATATCTTACGTCCTCTTGCACAATAGGACCTGCAATTGTGTGCCGTTCACATTTTATTGATGTCGCATTTACGTCTAAAATCTAGAGGTCAAATTAAATTAGTGACGCATTTATTTCGTGATTTACAGTATATTCCTATTTTGCTGACTTGACTCCCATGTATTGTGGTGATTGGCAGGTGACAAGGTGAACAAGGCTGGTGCCAGTGTGAAGCCTGAAGACGAGGATGAGGCTACAAGTAACGGGAACTGCACGGTGGCGTTCTTCGCCCAGTGTATGTCAATCCGCAAGTGCAAGGCGTCGTGTCGGTCCATGGGTGCCGCCAAGTACCGCTGGTTCCACGAGTACGGGTGCTGCCAGTGTGTTGGCGACGTGTGCATCAACTACGGCCTCCCGGAGCCCCACTGCCTCAAGTGCCCTGGGGAGATGGAGCAGATGGAGGTGTCCATGGAGTACTCGGAACACGATAGTAACATGAATGTGATGGACGCGGCAAAGACAACCGTGGATCCCATGTAGTTCCTAGTGTTGTGAACAACTGGCAAAAACTCTTGTGAATTGGGATCAATTCGGTGAAGATTGTTGCAAATATATTGTTATGCATTGGATTCGTTTCCTGTCTGAAAGCCACTTTTTTAGTTTTTTTATTTCATAGCACTAAATCAAAATGATTTATTGTGTTCATATACATGGTTTTTAATCAAAATTTCATATGTACATTATTAAGTTGCGTTGATAGAGAATTGAAGAATATTTTAGTGCTTGAAAATCTCTTCCTGAATTAATCAAAATAATTCATCTTAACTGGTTTAAACATATTTTATTGTGCGAAACAAAAAGATTGGCACAAAACTAGTGCCTCTCCTATACATAGAAAACATAAACATACGGTAATCATAAACACTTGTATATGATATACAGTAGACCTCGCATATAACAGACTCATTGGGACCGGCTATTTCTGTCCATTATACGCATATACCACAATTAGTGTTAGACGGGATCGAGACTTCAGATTCAGTCCGTTATATGCGAGGGTCCGGTTTAACTTTATGCGACGCCAGTATATGCGAGGTATACTGTACATCGTATCTGGCATCTCCAGCTGCCTCCTATGGAAGGAAAGATTGTTGTAGTTTTGCAAAAATACGTTTTTGTTAGCCTTAGGTTTTGTCTATACTTGGATGTCACACTCCCTCCAGCCATTGCTAGAGTAGTGTCCTGTACTTTTTCTAGATTATTGTCAGATTTCTGTTTCCTCAACCATCATGTGCAACATACAGGATGGCACTCCACTACGTTTGCTACGGTGATACTCAGTTTAAACAATTGTTGGCCAATGAATTGTCTTTCCAGTTTTATTGGTGTATTTCACTGTGAAATTTTAAACTGTCAGTAATCCGATATATCCTGTTCAGCTTGTAATTCTTGTTACATAAATTTCACATACATGTATTTGCTTATAAAGCAGTGATAACTATCCTTACAGTAAAAATGTTTTAGACATTAATACTCAAAAATCAAATGCAAAATAACAACCTACTGTGTTAAATAAGAGGATATTACACAATGTTCTATTTAATATCAACTTTATGTCCCGAGTGAATTAATGATTTAATGAGGGACATCGTGTAATATCCTATTTATTGCCACAGATGTAAATTAATAAAGTATGTCTAAAATTAACATGTTTCTGATCAAAGGTAATCAAATTCTATGTCGAGACAGGCAAATTTGTGACGTAACCTCTGTGATGTCACAATGAATCGACGTCAATCCACTGTCTACATAGTAGGACATATCGGTAGATACGTCACTTCTTGAAACATCACGCTGGGGCAATAAGGCATGTTATCAGAATATAAGGCAGTCACTACAGAACTACAGTACATTGGATGAGGGTAAGAGGGTAAGCTACGGCGATGGTTACTAAATATAGAAGACTGGCAGACAGTAAAAACAATAAGACAATCATTCATTCACATCACTAATGGTCAGTCTATTCTATTTCGATACAATGTATTCTATAAATATTGGACTAGTAGCCTTGTCGCATACAGAAGAATCAGATTGGCTCTTTCATAATTAGATATCTCGTGCATATAAGTTTGTCTGTAGTGCATAATTGTCTAAGTGTACAATAAAGCAAAATGGAATGGTATCCTGTTGGTTACACAAGATGCAAGTCTACCAGAATCATGATGATTGTTATACAAGTTTTTCATCAATAGGGGTGTGCAAATCATTATTTTGATGATAGTCCACTTAGGTCCCGGGGACGCATGCTGATATACAATTTTTAATTAATAAAGTGCGTCCAAACTTGCAATTTTTGCGTATGGGACGCAGGATTGCACGTTCGGTGAAACCCTGGTTCATATTCTAGGCAAATATTCAACAGTAGGTTTTCAGCTGAAATGTTTACGTCATCAATTTCTTTCTTCCTTTACATCATCATTGCAATAATCAGCTGTAGGATCATGGAAGTTTTATGTAGTCTCGTGATAAAGGACAAGTCTCAAAGTCATCATTCAGGTAAACTGAAAATGCTGAGGTTTTGAAATGTGTAATACGGTACTACATACTAGCTGTTAACATATAATTTTAAGTTGAAATATATGTACTTAACTTTATGCAATTTTAGCATACATAATATACCGTATGCATTTTAATGTTTTTGAATGTTGTTTTCTATGTATGATATACATTATGTAATTAGTGCTACATTGTCTGTACTAAATGACAATATTGACTCCCTAGTAGACATCATTAATAACAATTCACTAAGATATGATAGAGAAATAGTATCTGTTGCTGCCAAACAAAATTGGGGCAAGATATGGAAACAGGCTCCATCCATTTATAATTTGTTTGGTCCAATCATGGTTGGAAGATTAGCAAGGTTTTATGTTAATAGGGCTGTTTGTTTTGCCACCGGCATCTAGAAATATATTTTTTCATATTTTGATTCAAATCTTCAATTTGATCAACTGCCATGCTATATTTTATTGATACATTGTACTGATGCATCATTAGTACAGTAGGCTGGTAACCTGTCTTGTATGTAGAAAAGTGAGATCCGGCTTTTACCACTCTGTTGACAACACATGTAATTTTGATATTCATTGTTGTATTAATGCTTTACGTCGCAGCGTGAATATCTCACCCATAGGCAACGATTTTATATTCAGATTTTAAGAAGAAAACATACCTTTAGTGTTAGAAATATTGTAAAGTTTTGAATTTCATTGATATGCTACATACAAGCAGCTTTACACTTGATCCACAGCCATTGTCTATTATATACATATTTATTAACATGCCATCTCAATGACAAATATATAAGAATCCTGAATAGCATGTATTTAGAATAAAATATACATTTTAAAGTTTTATGATTGATATTGATTTTATTTTATTTTTTTTGTGTTTAGTTTATATTATATATTTGAATTGTAAATTTCAAACTGCTAAATACATATATGAATTGAACAGAGTGAGTTTTGTGTTTTTGGCAGCGGTGTGAACAGTGGTATGAATGTGAGCTTACAACATTGGTATTACTTTCAACTTGCTTAGATACTATTTCAATCATTTCACATTTATAACACCACATTCTAGTTGTTTGACTAGCATCAGCTTGTAGAAACAAACCCAGAATGATAAGAGTGCTGCCAAATGCAAGACATATTGTTACTGGATCGACAGGTTCAAATGGTTTGCTGCAAAAGGCTCTTAGTTGTAGTCTGGCAGGCAATGTTGCAACCCGCTGCTTGGTACCACTACTCAAAAACTATTTAAATTAGTTAGAACCCCCAGCCCATAGTATAGTGGACATTCATTCACTATGCAATAGTATACATACCCACTATGCACGTAACCCACGTTTAAAATGAATGATATAATTAAACGTTGGTACAGACAGCATGTTCGTATATTTGACGGGGAAAAGATATAAAACATGATTATTTTGAATATAAATTTAACATTGAGTGGTTTTGAACTGAGTTCTGTCATCCGCTTCCAAGTTCCCACGCCCCTGTGTTTCCGTACACGACAACCCAAGGGAAATAACTCGTGTGTATAGTCAAAGGGAAATCACTCTTCCCGGCTGAAGGGATCGTTTTGCTAGTCATCATGCCTACTTGCGCTGTATCTTGCTGCAAGAACAGACAGGACAGTAAACCCAAGACGTACGGCGTCAGCTATTTTCGCTTCCCAACCGACTCTCAAAAGCGAAAGACGTGGATAAGCTGTCTGAAACGCGGTAACTGGCAACCGGGGAAAAATGACCGGATATGCAGCGTTCATTTTCTTGATGGATGCCACTCCGATGATCCTGGCGATGTCAACTACAGGCCTACAGAAGCGTTGACTTTGTACAGCATGCTGAACGATAGTGGCGTTGGCAAGGTCAAACTCTCCATATTCTAGTCTGTGTGTGTGTGTGTGTGTGTGTGTGTGTGTGTGTGTGTGTGTGTGTGTGTGTGTGTCCTCTGAATATAAATTTCAGTAGCATAAGTAGGTCTAAACGTCTGATACTGATATGATACAGAACAGATAGATATTATCCACAACGAGGGGGAACTCTTTTGCGTCATAATATCAATAGCACATGCATGATATGATAGCACATAAATAAATACCCACAATGTGATATATACACAATTACACACACACACACACACACATCTTGATGGACGAGTCTATGTTAGGTATCGTTAGCATGGAAACGGATTCTTATCTGGCGGAATGGTTTAATAATTAGCCTACTATTACTACTTACTACTAGTATATTGTAAGTCTTTCAATGTAAAAATGTTAAATAACTTCTTTATGAAGTTTTATTTTCATTCTAGGGTTCTGCGGTTCCATCAAACTTTGTTTGGGAGCAAATGTTCCAGAGAATTGTTGGTATGATTGCCTCTGCTGAAGACGTGCTGATACCAGGGGACCAGCAAAGAGGACAATCAGAAAGTGACATACACCGAGGAATCCCACTGAGAGACGACAAGTGTCTGCATTATCACCCAGTACAGGGTCTGCTTGTACAAGATACCTGAATAGCGGACTCGACAGAAAATATTGCACTTTGAGAATTGAAGCTATTTGGTTAATTTGCTTTTTTTTTTTATGTTTGGTATAGTATGATAATGTTGTCTATACTCATAATTATAATATAAAGAAATATATCCTTCATATTCCAAGTTGTGTGTCCTACTGTTATCCTCATCATACTGCATCTACTTCTCCTGCTGGGAAATAGTAGGCCCTACTCTGGTTGCAGTCTGCAGAGCGAGTTGTCTTTCCCTGTGTCTTATTTATTTATTAACCCTCTCCCTGCTGAAGGCAACCGTTCATGCCCTAATGAGCAGTGTTTTTGCCTAATCCAGCAGGAAGAGGGTTAAGGAGCAAAATATCTCAAGCCGAAGTTGTGATACATTTTGAGTACGATTTCATGCTCAAACCCAAATGTTATATGGAGATTTGTGAAGAAAACGTTTAGTCCAGCATAAAATGGTACTCAGAAAAGTGTCATCATCTCAGGACCTGACCCTGAGAGTGTGAAACCTTTTTAGTATAATTTCATGCTCAAATTCAAATTTTATATATATAGAGATTTCTGAGAAAAACAACTGAGTTGAGCATGGAATCATATCTCAAAAAGGTTTTGTAATCTCAGAGCCACATTGAATACATCAGAGGATTTTTATAGTGGAAATGTCCAAAACAGGCTTCCATATTTCAGAGGTTCTTGTAGCCGGCAATGACTTGTTCCAGAGCCACAAAGCTGTCAATGAAGTCGTCCTCTGCCAAGCCGTTGCTCTTGTACTGGTGGACATAAGCCCTCGACGAGAACATTGTCCAGGCTTTGCTGATCACGTGATCCAGTGGACCAATCGTGGACTTGCTGTTGCTTACGAGAACCGCTGACTTCTCATACTGGTTGAAGAACCTTGGCTGTTTGAACACGCTCAGAGAACCGTCTTCAGGCATCCAATCGGAGTAGAGCTTCTTGTCCCGGAACGCGGAAATGTCTGCCGTCTCGACTTCCTTGCCTCGCAGGATGAGCATGTTGGACACAGATCGATTGGAGCGGACGGTCCCTCTAGGTGTCTCTGCACCAGCTCGAATGTCCCAGTCGATACCTGCGAGAAAAGTAGCAATACCGGTATATGAGGTCATGTCCAATAGCATATGAGGTCATATTCTATATGAGGTCATGTTCAATAGTAAATATGGTCATGTCCAATAGCATATGAGGTCATATTCAATAGCAAATAAGGTCATGTCCAATAGCATATGAGGTCATGTTCAATAGCAAATATGGTCATGTCCAATAGCCTTTAATATTCAATATGAGGTCATGTTCAATAGCAAATATGGTCATGTCCAATAGCATATGAGGTCATGTTCAATAGCAAATAAGGTCATGTCCAATAGCATCATGGGGCTAATTGCTATGTTCAATAACATTTGAGGTCGGTCAATAGCAATAAGGTCATGTCCAATAGCATTGATCGCTGATCCTGAGCCTCAAAGAAGAGGATCCTCACCTTCTTCCATGGCAGCATCTGCCACAAACATCTGACGCAGGTGCTTCATCAGACCGTGCCACTGGAACACGCTGAACTCCATGGATTTCTCCGCCACCTGGGGGATGTTCTTCACCGTCAGCAGCTTGTACTCGGGATGAGGAACTAACTGGTACAGGAGAGAACCTGGACAACACAAAGTTCTTGGTGGAATATGGAATATAATATGACTTGGCTTATGATTAGAACAGTGAGGTCGAGGTGCCCAAATGGTAATGCAGTAGCAGTCCAGGGGCGGAACAATTATTTTTTTGTTCACTTGCCGAAATCTACAATTTCACTTGCCCTGAAGTATATTTCACTTGCCCAATCAAAGATGGCTAACTATGTATTTCAAATTGTACTTGCCCACGGGCATGTAAGATTCCATATGTTTGTTGCCCTACTGTCAAATATTACTGTACACGGGCGTCGGGCAATGGTAATTTTCCGCCCCTGCAGCCCAATTTTGTTTTACATCATGTTTTTCGGTATGGCTACCACTGCTCTCTGTTGAAAATGTTCGTCATTCTAATGCCTGATATATTTACGCCTGGTCTTGTTTCTCTGTCCAGGTTGTTCTGGATGTTGGAGCTGGGTCAGGAATCCTGTCCTTCTTCGCCATCCAAGCAGGGGCCAAGAAAGTGTACGCCATAGAGGCCAGTAGTATGGCTCAACACTGCGAGGTGAGCTCTATTCCACGCAATGATCGTAGCACTACGAGATTCCCAACTACAGTAGACCTTGGATATACTGACCTCGGATAAACTGAACCTTGGATATAACAGACTGAATCTGAAGTCCCAGGTGCCGTCTAACGCTAATTGCGGCATATGCGTATAATGGACTTCGCATATAACGGACAGCAATAGCCTGTACCAATGAGTCTTATATACGAGGTCTACTGTATCTGTAAATGTTACTGTGGAAACGTATCTAGGGTTACGATGTTGGTGCAACAGAGACCTTAATTTGTTTAAAGTGAAATTGCTTAGAATAACGAAATATAGTGGTTATCGGACTAACAGATGACATGACATACCTTGCAGATGCTGGTGCAGACGAACAACCTGAGCGACCGCATCATTGTGATCCCGGGCAAGGTGGAGGAGGTTGAGGTGCCCGAGCCCGTCGACCTCATCATCTCGGAGCCCATGGGCTACATGCTGTTCAACGAGCGCATGCTGGAGAGTTTCCTGCACGCCAAGAAGTGGCTCAAACCCACGGGTGAGTGGTGTGGTGGTATCCAGTGTTCGAAATAGAGCCCTTCCGCACGTGCGATTGCAGGTTATTTTATGCAAGGACTGGTGAAGTTTTAGCCTTTGCGCGCCCACATGCCGTGTTTTAAATATTTACGTTGTATATAATCAATCATTGGCCAACATATGTAAGGACTGGTAACTTCTCAGACTTATGTCTGCAAGTTTTCTGCCGCCCTAAACCTACAAGTCGTGATACCGGTATTAGTGAAAGATTCTAGAAAAACTCCAATTTAAAAAGAAATGTGAAATTGCTGATGTTTGGGGACATTCTTATGATACAGGACATGTTTCAGTTTATACCTGCTTTTATGCCACAATGCTGATGTTTGTGTCCTTGTTTTGCAGGTAAAATGTATCCGACACAGGGAGACCTGCACATAGTACCTTTCTCTGACGACGCCCTCTACATGGAACAATACTCAAAAGCAAATTTCTGGTGAGTTTGGATTCTTTCTATTGCCCTAATATCTGTTCATTTTCTAAATTTTCCTGTGTGTCCTGTAAAGCGATGAATTTATGACCCTTTCCAAAGATCAAAACCAACTTTAAAACTTACTAGCCCGAATAGTGATACAAATAACAAATGTTATGAATTTCTACTAGTCCTTAGGATACCTTTAGCATTGGGAGAAATGGCTCGGGCTAGAGGATTAGTGTTAATTTCGATCCCTGCCTTTCTTGTTCCCTCTGAAGATTCTCGCAGCGACGTTAAAACTCCATAATCACTTGCTCGTGTTTTTTCTTCGCAGGTATCAAGAGTCATTCCATGGAGTTAATCTCACAAGTTTACGCAATGCTTCAGTGGAAGAATATTTCAAGCAACCTATTGTAGTAAGTATGCTGTTGGAAATGTGTTTTACATACAACAGAAAAACACCTGGCCCGATTCCACAGATTGATTGTAGTGCTATGATATATGGGTAACATGTTCAAATAGCCTTTAACCCTTTTCCTGTTGGGTCGTCGCCTATGGGTGAGATATTCCCGCCGCGACGTTAAACCGTAATTCAATCAATCAATCTTCCTGTTGGATTAGCCCTTTAGGGCATCTCTTGCTGCCTTCAGCATGTTAAGGGTTAAGTTTAAACGTTGATATAATGTTGCGACTCTATGCGAATGTTTTATGTAACAGGGTCCTTTTTTTTCTTTTAAATTACTATTTTTCAGGTAATATGTTGTTTTCTATGATGTATTTTTATATTTGAACATGTTGTTTGTTCAGGATACATTTGATATACGGATATGTATGGCGAAGTCAAACAAGTACGTAGTGGACTTCCAAACAGCCGACGAGCGTGATCTCCACGTCATGGAAATACCCATATCATTCAACATGATGTCCACCGGAATGGTTCACGGTCTGGCCTTCTGGTTCGACGTCGCCTTCTTCGGATCTGAGTAGGTCGAATTGTCTGGTCTTCATCCTGAAGTGTATTTTCTGAAACCCTTCATCTGTGCACGCTGATAAGTATCACGGACGCCAATAAATGTGAATAGGGCTCCGATAAGTATCAATAAGCAAGCATGCGCATTGTATGAAAAACGTATGCCAATAAGTAAAAGTCGGACAATGCATTGTGCAATCTATGTTTAAGTTGAATATATTCCTCATAATACTCCAATATGTTAGCACAAAATTCAAGGTACACTGTTTACCATACTTGCAAATTATGGAGTGAAAATGATGCTATAACTCAAATTTGTGTTTTCAGTAACACTGTCTGGCTGTCGACGTCCCCCACAGAGCCTCTCACACATTGGTACCAGGTGCGGTGCCTGGTTCAGACGCCCGTCCTGGTCAAGCAGGGCCAGACCCTCACTGGGAAGGTGGTCTTACGCTGTAACAGCAGGTAACAGGCTTGCTTCTCATTCATTGACCATGCTTCTCAAAAGTTAAATTTTTTATAATAAAATATATTTTATATTTTTTAATTTTTACCCTTTTAAAGGGGCAAGATCATACTTGCACGTATTTAATCATAATTTTTTAATATTTATTTTATTTTTCTATATAATATT